>ML838458.1:0-10789 GCA_009831015.1 Picea engelmannii | reverse complement strand
ATTTTCCCAATGATGGGACCGACATAGGTCCAAAAACATCACCTTGAATTAGCTATAAAATTCCTTCTTCCCTCGTTGCACCAGAGGGGAATCTTACCCGATTCTGCTTCCCATATAGACAACGTTCACAAAAATCAAAATCCAGAGAGAAGTTAGACATACCTTCAACTGTACCTTTACCATGTAGTAGTCAAAGACCCTTCTCTCCAATATGCCCCAGTCTTTGATGCCACAACATAACCTTTTCTTCAGAGACTGTAGGAGTTCTTTCTTCTTCAACTCCAATATTAGGAACAATGGAACTATTACACCCACCATTAATAGTAATTCCTTGTAGCTTATACAAAGTTCCAAACTGAACTCCCTTCAGAAACACCATTGCTCCTCGAACCATCCTACAGGTTTCCTTTTCAAATATTGTTTTTACCCCTGCATTGTCCATTTTGCTTACATAAATCAAATTCCTCGCCAAACCTGGGATGTGCATAACACCAGGCAGTGTTCTAATCCTTCCATCTATGAGCCTCAACTTGACTTTTCCTCGTCCTATGATTCTGGTGTTGAATCATCACCTAAGAAAGCATAGCCTCCATCATACCTTTCATATTCGCAGAACCACTCCGTGTGGGGAGTCATATGAAAGGATGCACCAGAGTCAACCAACCATGCCTCATGATCTACATGTTTGCTTGAAGAAGACAAGTACACATCCCCTCCTTCTTCCTTGGAGGTCTTTTCTTATGTAGAAGGAGATTCTTTAGATCCCTTATTTTTCTCAACTTTGGATCTACACTGCTTCTTGTAGTGCCCTTCTTTTCCACATATCCAACATACCTTTACAAACTTTCTGAGAGATTTAGATATACCCTTAGACTTAGATCTCCCACTTGAGAACTTAGATCTATTTCTTTCTTGGGAGTGTCCTCTTGCAAATAATGTGTTTGTCCTCCTTCCTTCCATATTCTTCCGTCTCATATCCTCCGACAACAAGGATGAGACCACTTCATCAAACTTTAAGGAAGTTGTATTACTACCTATGGCCACAACCAGACTATCCCACGAGTCTGGTAAAGAACACAATAAAATGATACATTTATCTTCATCTGAAATTTTAATCTCAACGGATACTAACTGACTTACCACAATATTGAAGGTGTTCAAATGCTTTGCCACCGAGTCTCCATCTCTCATCCTCAAGTTATACAAATTATTTTGTAGGAATAGTTTATTTACTAGGGACTTAGACTGATACAACTTCCCCAACTTATCCCATAAATCCTTGGATGTATCTTCCTCTGACACATTTAGTAATACTGAATCTGAGAGACACAGTTGGATTGTGCTCTTTTCCTTCCGATCCAACTTTTTCCAGTCATCTGCTGAAGTTCCTGTAGGTGTCATACCTAGATCTACCATGATCCATTGATCTCTGTCCACCAACAAATCTTCCATCTTAAGCTTCCACAACTCAAAACTTTTCCCATTAAAAGTCTCGATCTCCATCTTCTAATTGCTTGCCATTTATTTTCACCTAAAAAATCAATACCACAGATTTCCCACTGTAACAAGGCCTATCACAATCCCGAGCCAAACCCTTGAACACAAAGGCATCCTCCTGAAGTCAACAAAGCTCTAATACCAAATGTAGAATTTAACCTTGTGCAATATTTACTACAAATGAATTCTCAGTAAAAGAACATAAAATATATAATGGAAAATACAAACATTACGCATATATTTTTCCCTGGGAAACCCAAACCGGGAAAACCAACATATTCTATATTCATTCTTCATGATACATTGTTTACAATACAATATAAATATAGGAGCCAATGACATCCAAAACCCTAACCCAATGACTTGGATTAGTCAACAACCCTATTTCCTTAACCAGAAATAGAAAACCATTGGCAAAAAACCATGTGTCGAAAAACCACCTAAATATGTGACACATTTCCCGAGGTAGAAATTTTTTTCTCGGGGGGGACTAGCAGCCCCCCTACACGCCCGACGCAACACAAACACTACTACTTGTGCAAAGAATATAACACATACCCAACAATTGGCACCCCAGGTTTTTGTGAAGTTGCATGCATGCTACAAGTCAATCCTTTGCACACACCCATGAAGTTACACTACACAACGTAAGGAAGGATCGGTAGCAGCGCCGAACAAAGGAAGATTGCTCGCACCAACCCATTTTTGTACTTCAATCAAGGAATCAAGAAAACTTCATGTAGTGAATCTAAGCATATCTTTTGGAATATTTGGATTTTGTACTTGAGTACTATAACGACCCGAAGCATCGTGGGTGAAGGTATGGATGAGATGGAAATTTAGTTAGGCTTTCCATGCTTTAAGAAGATTCATGAGATACATGTGGACAGGAAAAGTGTGTGGATCTATCATTCATTAAACATATTTGAGTAGAGAATAAAGTGACAGAAAGCCGAAGAAAAAGGATTAGACATAGTCGAGTGCAAGAGACTTGGAGAGTAGTCAAGTTTTGAGTCCATTTCTGTATGAGTTTTGTAAATATATTGTAATAGAGTTATGTGTGTGTGGAAATGAGAATAGAGAGCATAGTGCAGTGGAATGTAATGGTCGTTGAATGAATCAGAGCACATGGACACAATTCTATGTGATATAAGTATGTCTCTGTATGCATTTTGGAAACTAATGGATATAATACAAATTCGTTTTCTCTCTACAATTTGATACATGTATTATGAGTTGAATGTATATCTGTCTTAATGGTTAATGTTTAGTACTTTGTGTTTCATTATGAATGAATGAATGAATGTATGCCTGAGAGGATTCCATGCATGCACTATCCCTTCCCATTCAACACAAGACTAAATGGTCTATGTGATTCTCATGGTGTTTCAGGTGAGACCTTCACTCTACTAAAGATTGAATATGTCGATGCCTTAGGGTTTTGTTGGTAAAATATTTACGAACCCTAGGTATTCAACCCCCTAGTGATAGGAGAGAGGCGCACCAACAAATGGTTCTATTTCCAAGACCTCAAGGTTTGGTATTGCATGATGAAGGGAAAGAATGAAGTGGAATCCATCTCGAGAGGAAATAGAAGAATGGTTATCTAAGAAAGAAGATGAGTTTTCACAAAACAAGACCAAGGGTCTAATAAACAACATTGAAACTTGGAAATAGAGGTATATCTACACAAATTTGCATGAATTTGTATTTGATGAGTTTCCTTGTTTGTTGTATGAATGGTTGAAGAGGAAGACAATTATTAATATTGCTATGGGAGTCTAAGAACCACTGGTATGGGTCCAAAATACAATCAATAGATCAAAATATTTTTATAATAAGTGGGATCGAGCAATCAAATTTTGGTTCAACTGAGTGAAGGAAGGATACATTGTTGACTTCTCCATTGAATACAATAATTCTTTGAGTGGGGTTGAACGAATTTTTTTTGAAGGCCCTAGAAAGATATTGTTGAAGGAAATTCCTCTGTGGATGAAGATGTTGTTTATATAAAATGGATTGATGTGCATGGAGCCCAATAGGATCGATGAGTAGACCCCCTCATGTAAGGGGGGGGAGAGAAAGAGAAAATGGATCTAGTGGAGAGAATCCATAAGATGATGAGATGAGGTGAGGAGAGAATGGACCCAAAAGAGCAAAGGGGAGAAAGAGTTGAGAGATATGAAATAAGAGTTGAGCTAAGGAAGAAAGATGAAAAAATGAGTGAAAATAATATAGCAAGGGGTGAAGGACGAGGGGTCAAAACTAGAGTGAAGAGAAAGGAGGCTACACCAGGAATATTGTAAGGATACTAGCTGAAAACATAAATATTGCAGAGAATAACAGTGGAACAATACAATAGATGAAACCACAACACCCAAATAATACCTTTATTTATAGTGTTAACACTGAGAGTCACCCTCATATTGCAAGAGAATAAGCCCAATACCCATCAAAATGTTTGTGGAGGTAGGTTTTATGAATGGAGGTCAAATGGACAAAACTCAGTACAAGAATGTTTTAACAGAGAAACTGGACAAGAAATGCATAGGGAAATGAGGTCCTCATTAACTTCAGTCAGTGGTTTGAGTTTAAAGGTGAGCATAGGGAAGACTTGGTGAGAAAGGTGGACAAGTCTGTCGTGGGCATTCGACTTTCAAGCATCTTGGTGAAGAAAAACTCAGACACAAGAGCACTCTTGAACTTAAGTTTCAGACACTGAAATATATCATAGATGGATAATAATCAGACCTCCATTACCATGCAAATACAACAACTTGTCTGGATCCTCCATTCACGATCATTTCAACATAAGAAGGAAAAAGGAAACAAGGAAATTACTGAAACATGTCACAACAACATTATAATCAACCCTACATTACAATACAACTACAACTCTCATCTGGATCCTCCATGCATGAGTGTTTCAACAAAGATTTAAACAATATGATGAAAGAATTTGACTTCTATTAATGTGAAAGTCTCAGATCTCATACAAAACCAGAGAACAACTTTGTTAATCAAAATATTACAAAATAGGGAGCTCTTCTGAACTAGTTGACGACCTTCAAAAAATGTTGAACTGATCTATTTATAATCAAATCAGTCCACAACTACCAAGAGTGTGATCTAGCCATCCCATTTGAATATTTACGTCTGTGCATCCTTCTGTCAGACTGTGTGTTTTTCCTCCTGTCAGATGCAAACCTGGCTCAGTATGGGTGTGCAAGAGGAAGTCGTCCATCGTGGTACCTCAGGCTGACAACTCTGTCTCCTTGACCATAGTTTTCCTGCTTTCTATTTATGGACTCAACTGAAGTTTTAGCTACTAGTACCTGCTTCATTAACTGGATCTTCATTGGAATTGGAGCATGGATGGATGACTAGCGAAAGACCATGTGCCCCTCATGGATTGGGTGTTGAATAAACAGGTGGTCACAAAAGTCAATCCTCGTTCATTGGCTGAAACCTCCTTCGGATCGAGGTGTGATTTGACTATTAAGGGGTGGCCATGTGTTGATGTTTGATATGGCATTGTATAAGAGCACGTGATTTTGGGGCCGTCTAAAGCGGTTTGGACCCACACCGCTTTCGGGCCCAAAATGCACCGCCTCTCGCCACATAGCCTCCCCACAAAACAATGGTTATGATTTCGGCCCGATTAAGGCATTTTATCGTCCACGCATGTTGTGGCCCCGAAATGATCTAAGGCTGTTGATTTGAATGAGACCCGAGATCTGGGCACATCGGCTATTTTAGCGCCTCTGCCAAATCTTTCATTCGTCTTCCAACCGTGGGAACCTTCCAACTATGTTTAAAGATGGGCTTAAATTGAAATGTGAAAGGGATTTCTGCCACTCTAACTGCATTTACCTGCTTGTCTACACTCATGGATGTCACCTGTGAACTTGAACAACCTTATGTGATAAAATTTTGGCTCCACAGGGGATGACATTCTCCCTGCAAGCTAGCAAGAACACGTAGTTCCATTTCCTTAGCCTTTGGGTCATGGAGTCTCTTATTCAAAAAGAAAATAAAAGGAAGTGGTAATTACAATGGTGGAAATCTAATCATGTCTTAAGCAAAATATTTCTTCAGAAATTTCCCATTGATAGGGCCACCAAAAACTTCAAAATCCTCCAAGCTCTGTAACTTATAGGTGTTATTTGAAAATACTTCAAAAATCTTGAAAGGACCAATCCATAAGGCCTCAAATTTACCATGTTTTCCTTTGTCTTTCTTGGGGGCATCCCACTTGAGCACCAGATCCCCCAGTTGAAAAATTTCCTTGCTCTCCCTCTTGTTGAAGGCTTGTTTCATTTTGTGTTGGTGATCCTGAGCTTTATCAAGCAACTGCTCCCTATCTTGTTGTACTTCTACCAACTATTGTATCCTCCTGACCATATCATCATGTTCTCCTTGGTAGTCCTGGAGGAATTTTTCCATAGGAAAGGAAAGGTGACTAGGAAACATAGGCTCAACCCCATATACAAGATGAAAAGGGGAAACACCCAGTGACCTCTTTTTTGTAACTCTGTCATCCCATAATGCAAATTTCAGCTTTGAATCCCAGGCTTTCTTGTTGTCTTCTAACAATTTTTTAATGATCTTTATGAGGATCTTGTTAGAGGACTCTACTAAACCATTTCTTTGAGCTTAGTAAGGAGTAGAATGGATTAATGTAATCCCATACTGCTCACATAATTTGATTAATGGTTCAGCCTTGAAGGAGGCAATTGTCAATAACAATCCTGCTTGGATAACCAAATTTGGACATGATATCTTCATGGAAGCTAATGATTACCTTGTGGAAGACATTCCTTGTAGGGATGGCTTCTATCCATTTGGTGAAATAATCAGTGGCGTTCAAAATCCACCTGTGCTAACTACTTGAGGCTGGATGGATTTCTCCAATGAAGTCAAGACCCCACTACTGAAAAGGTCCAGAAACCACCACATGTTTCAAAGGAAAAGATTTGGGCTGCTGTTTTCCTGATTTTTTTTGGCATTTGACACAAGATCTAATATTTTCACAAACATAAGTAAAAAAGGCTAGGCCATAAATACCCAGCTATAGGGGATCTTATAAGTTATGGTCCTCCATAAATGATGCCCCCCACATAAGCTATCATAGAAATCAACTATAGATTTTTGGGCCTCCTTTGGGTCTAGACATCTTAACAGGACTCCAAAAGGATCCTTCCAGTACAAAACCTGATCAATGAGACAATATTTGATTTATTTGAGCTTCAAATCTCTTACCTTGTTCTTTTCCAAACCATCAGTGGGCCTCAAATTCTACAGAAAATATATGATGTCTTTATACTAGATGCATTCTGTTAGGTTGAGACTGACATGAGAGTCTTTATCAGCAATCTCAGCTTGCTGATTTTATGATTTTATGTTCATGAAATTAACCCCTAAAGGTTTGCAGTTTGATTCATCCAGCAGCCTGGCTAAACCTTGGCCTTTTACCAATTTAGTGGGCTTCATTTCAAGGTCAAATTCCATAATTTTAGCAATCCATTTTCTTCTCTTCCCATCTATGTCAGGATGGATCAATATCTCTTTTACCGAGGCTGAGGGAACATATGCAACAATATTTGAATGCATAACATATATTCTGAAAGCCTTGAGGGATTTGACCAAAGCATATGCCTGCTTCACCATGATATCATATCTCATTTTTGCATCCCTCAATGCTCTGTTGAAAAAGGAAATAGGCTGCTCTAACCCCTCTGTATTTTTCTGTATCAAAAAAGAAACCAATGTATTAGATGAGGTAAAATAAAATATAGAAAGTCCTTAGAATAGTTAGGACTGATGAGCACAGGTGCTTCAGTCAAAGCCCTTTTGATTTGGCCAAAATAATTTTTGGACTCAACAGTCCATTTCACCTCGCTTCCTTTTCTAAGCATGGCTATAATGTGCTTAACCAACTCAACAAAATTAGAAATGAATCTTCTCAAAAAATTGATTTTTCCCAAGAAAGACTGAACCTCTTTCTTGGATTTGGGAAAAGATAAGGATTGGATGGCCTCTACTCTACTTGGATCAATTCTTACTCCTTCTTCTTACACACTATGCCCTAATAATTTTCCTTCCTCCATAGCAAGCAAACATTTCTTAGGATTTAGGGAGAGACCAAAACTTTTGCATTTCAGGAAGACCTTCTATAAATGATGACAATGCTCTTTGTTAGAATTTTAGAACACTGTAGTTTCATCCAGATAGATGATTACAAATTTGTCTTTCTCTCCAATAAAGGCAATGTCCATGGCTCGCTGGAAAGTTGCTCCTGTGTTCATCAATCCAAAGGGAATTTTATCATATATGAAGGTGCCCCAAGGAGTAGTGAAATATGTATTCCCTCTATCTTCAGGAAGGACAAAGATCTGATTATATCCATAGAAGCCATCAATCATAGACATTCTAGATGAACCAACCACTCTCTGCAAAATGTGCTCCATCTTTGGAAAGGGGTAGTTATCTTTTTTGGAGCTCCTGTTCAAATTCCTGAATTCTAAACACAATCTGATTTCCCCACTTTTCTTCCTCATAGGCACCAAGTTAGCCACCCATTCCAAATATCTCAAAGGGATGATGATCTGGGCATCCAAAAACTTTTTCACTTATTTTTCCATAATAGGCAACAACATGGGATTTATCTGTCCGCATTTCTTCCTAAATGGCTTGGTCTATTATTTCAAAGGGATCTTATTCTCAATAATGCTTGTGTAATATGTCCTTAGATCTTCATATTTCCATGCAAACACATCAACAAACTCCTTCAAAAGCTTGGCATACTTAGCCCTTTGTTCCTTTGATAAACTGCTAGACAATTTGACATACTTTAGATCCTTTTCTGTCCCTAAATTTCATTCAGTCACATCAACATATTAAGTTTAACCTTTAACCTTTGCTGCAACATCATTTCTATCAAAAAATCTCTCCAAGGGGACAAGTCCTCTTGGAATATGGTTAATGGGCAATTGAACAACATGATGGTTAGTAATTTTATTCAGGAAAATATAAGCACGAGGGCTTTCTTCAGTATCTTGATCTTGATCAATATTCAAATCAAAAAATTCATCCACAGTGTTAGCATCATAAGTCACTCCTAGATTGCATCAGGAGAAGAGCCCGACACCCATCAATTTATGTCATGATTTTTTTATCAAGGGTGATCGAAAGAGAGCAGACTCAGAATGATATCGTTTTAACTCATAATCCTAGACCGAGCTATGTATGAACAGGCAAGGTATTAGTCTAACTTCAGTCAGTAGGTTGTAGTAAGGGTAAGCAGGAGGAAGACATTAACAAGAAAATGTAGAGGTCGACTGAAGACATTAGGCCTTTCAGCAACCCAAGGATGAATGATTTAAACACGAGAACTTCTAGAATTTAAATCACAAGGAAACTAAGGAATACAAAAGCATTACAAAAAATCATTTATCATAACACAACCACAATGGTTCATGCGAATCTGTCGATCATGAACTCCTTAGCATCAGAAAGAAAATAGAGTGAATAAGAAATCTGACTACCATTTAAACAAGAAATCTTGGATGCACATACATGATTAGAGAAACCGGTGCTTCATCAAAACCATACAACAGGGAGCTTAGCTCTAACAACGATGCTTTACAAAATGGAAAAATTGCCTACATATACCCAAAGAAAATAATAGCAGAAAAACCAAGACTTCTTCATTAACAAAATTACATCTGCATGTTTACTAGCAGACTACACTTGTAGTCTCTAGACGGTTGTGCGCTTATGTCAGATGCAATCGGACTCCTGGCACCCCGTAGAAGAATTGACCTGTCTCGGGTCCTTTTTTGGGATTTCCATTTATAGTGGAGATGATATCTAACTACCACCAACAAATTCAATAACTGCCTCCTTGGGGTCGGGAACAACCTAGTCAACTCTGCCTTTCGAGACGTGGATGTATTCTCAGGGTGCCACTTGGATCCGTCAACTGACTTTTTGGAAACACTTATAGGCAGGTGCGATAAATGGGGCATAAGATAGGAAGTGGTGTAAGAACAAAGGTCGAGCGAGGATGATTTGGCATGCTTTTCATGGAACAGGGAAGGGAAGTGACCAAGGAAGTGACAGGGGCGAGACACATGACATGGGGCAGGAGGGTGATAGACAAAAGGAGGAAAGGTGATAGGATATGACTGTTCAAGGGAGGACATGTTGCTTATGGCAGGACGATGTGGAAGGGAGTGGGACAAGTGTTGGAAGGCGAGAGGGAGAGATATGGAGTGGAATATAGATGGAAAAAGGTGGACGGTGGAGGAAATCAAATATGTGACAAGAGGGGCCCGCTTTAGGCTGCCAATTCTGGACCCCCCCCATTAAAGGTAGATAGGCAAAGGGGGTCCAAAATCCAAACTTGACCATAGATCTAGGCTCCCCAATCCAAACCGTTGAGATATGCGTGTCCAATTTCAGACCCCCCTGCTTTAAAGGTAGAATGGCAAGGGGGATCCGGAAGGGAACCCAGGCCATAGATCTGTGCACGCAGATTCTGGTTGCCCAGATTTGCTTGCCGCTTAACCAAATGTGCATTTGCACCCCAACCTAGGGTAAGTGGGGTTTTACCCTACTTCTTCTCATTTTGCCACCCAAAGGGTCTTATCTCTTAGGAAAACACACCCTTTACAAGAATTGGTGATAACATTAGGCTCCATGGGGGATAGAGTCATCCCTGTGATGCTCTAAGGACTCATTTGTAGTTCCAGTTCCTTGCTGTTGGGCTATGGAGTCATTTATTAAGATGGAAACAAACAGAAAAGCAATATTTACAAAAACAAAGGAGCCATCTAAGGATTTAAACGAAACATTTCTTCAGGAAATGCCCATTTACTGGGCCATTAAAAACTTCTACTCCCTCCAAATCCTGCAAACTGTAAATGTTGTTCGAGAATACTTCAGAGATTTTGAAAAGTCCAATCTAGAGAGCATCAAAATTTCTATGTTTTCCTCTGTCCTGCCTGGGTGCATCCCACTTAAGCACTAGATCTCCCATCTTGAATTCTTCCTTTCTGACCTTCCTGTCAAAGGCATGCTTGATCTTTTGTTGATGACTATGAGCTCTATCCATTACCTGATCCCTAGTCTACTGCGCTTACATGAGCTGATGTATTCTTCTGACCATATGATCTGGCTGTCCTTCATAATATTGAAAGAATTTTACCACAGGTAAAGCCAGCTGAGTGGGAAATACAACTTCTGTCCCGTAAACAAGTTGAAAAGGGGAGGTGCCCAGGGACTTCTT
>ML838457.1:54055-65859 GCA_009831015.1 Picea engelmannii | reverse complement strand
TTAGTTTCTTATCGAGAGGCTTTTTATTGCCTTCTCGGGGATCCCCTGGGCGAAGCATCTCTAGGTTTTATTTCCCATGGCTTTTATCTTTTACCAGCTGCTTTTACCCCCTGGGCCTTTAGCCCCTTCTTCCCACAAGACAAAGTGTAACCCTAAAAGGTCATCCTAATGGCCAGACTAGGGGAATGGGATGGATGAGTGGGGTATAAGATGTAAAATGATAAAAGATGGCGGGAGCGGACGATGGCTCTGCAAATCCCCTTTGGTGGCTAACCAAAACCCATGAATATCAACTTGCTAAGTTACCCCATCAATCACCCCAACAATGGTCAAGTGGATTAGTGTAAGATCCAAGCAGTCATCAGAAATGAAAGAAACCTGATGCATATATAAGAGGGTCATAATGATCAAATATGACACATACCATGATACCTCGGACCAATTACCTCATGGAGCAAGAGTCCTCTCCGATGCAAGGCCAGGTCAGTGGTGATGGAAGTTGTTACTGCTGACAGGACGAATCTGACAAAGAAGAAGAGAGATGGGCCCTCCAGGGCCAGGCTCAGGTCAATCCTGCTCTCGGTACTTCATGTCTAGTTCCTGTGGGCCTCGAGACATGATCTCCTAGTTATCCCTAGATATCGGGGATAACAGGGCGCTTGGTGGAGGTTTTCTCCCGATCTCCTACTAACATTTGGTGTCGTTGTCATGATTGTGGCGTTTGACCGCAATGCCTCGGTTTCCTTTGTGAAGCTTTTACTTTCCTTACTGCATTCCCTAATAATAGTGGCGTATTCCCGTCTGTGTAAATTTCCTTCCACGTTAATACTGTCTCTCCCCCTTCTTTGTGCGTAATAATCCCACATTGGTTGCAACCTTGAGAATTGGGTGGTTTGTTAAGCCCTTCACCCACCAAACGATTTACCAAAGAAGGTTGTCGTTGGGCGGCTTGCTGGGGTTTTGCTCCTGGTCTTCGAATAATATCTGGTGTCGGTGTCGTGATTGTGGTGTTTGAACATCGTGCCTCGGTTTTCTTTGTGAAGCTTTTCCTTTCCTTACCAGATTCCCTATTAATAGTGGCATATTCTCGTGTACGTAAATTCTGTTCCACTTTAATACTGCCTCTCCCACTTGTGTGTGCGTAATAATCGCACATTGTTGCAGCCTTGAGAATTCGGTGGTTCTTTAAGACTTTCACCCACTAAATTTTGTGGCAGCGGAGGCAGCCCTTGGGCCACTTCATGGAGGTTTTCTCTCGGTCACGTACTAACATGTGTTGTCAGTGTCATGATTGTGGTGTTTGATCTCCGTACCTCTCTTCCCTTTGTGAATCTTTGCCTTTCCTTGTTGCATTCCCTAATAACAATGGCTTATTCTCGCCTTCGTGAAGTCCGTTCCACATTAATACTGCCTCTCCCCCTTGTGTGTGTCTATAATATTCCCATATTGGTTGCAACTTATAGAATTGGGTGGTTCATTAAACCCTTCACCCAACAAACCATTTGCCAACAGAGGCATCCCTTGGGCGGCTTGGAAGATTTTTTCTCCCGGTCTCTTACTAACATTGGAGAAGCCCAAGGAGGGCTAACGTTTTGCTCTGGGAAGCTACATTTTCCCTAGAAAGGGATAATGTCACCCTAGAAGGGGCATGACGTCTTACTTTTGCTTGATTAGGGTTTAATTTATGACATTTTAATGTAAAACAATATTATTGTGTATTTTGGCCTTGTCGGCCTTTTGATGACCTAAAATTTAATTAAGGTCATTGGTATGGTATATATTGAGGGTTTTCACTCTCATATTTGGATCATATTTCACTCACTCATTAGTGAGGTCTGAAATTTGTGCCCTATTCGAGGGTTTTGGGCTTTCACATGTATAGTTTCTTTGTTGCTTTGTCTCGGGAAGGTACACCTTTGGTTATTACGTATACTTATTGGCTGGTTAGCCAGGACTTTTTGATCGGTGGTGACTTGTGAGGGGGAAATTATTACTTAGCCATAAGCCTTTGCCTTCTCAAAGGCCCAGAGGTCACCGGGGATGTCTCCCCTGGGCCTTACCTCCCTAAACAGAAAGAGCTATCCCATTGACGTGACAGTGGTGGGATAGTCTCAGTTTCGCTAGTTTGCCTCTTCGTTCATCCGTCTAATACCTTAACTACAAACTGTGCGATAACATTTTGACACCGTTGTCGGGGAACACTGAGTCAATTCTCCTCAAGACGACACTTTTCGGTAAGCCTTGCCTCAAGAGTATTTATCTTACAAGCTTACCTGGCGACTCCACTTAGGGTGTTTTCCCTTATCCTTTTATAATTTCAACCAAACTATCTGGTGACTCCACTAACCTTTTCCCAGGTGCCACCTTACTCTCAACTCTGTGATATTTCCAAGTTATGGGATCATGGCGTCCTGGGAACAACTATACCCAACTATTGATTTCAAAAGCCTTCAAGGATACCCAACAAGTTTTGATACAAAATGGTCAAACAACCTTCCAAGATTTTGGGGCCTCCCAACTCCTCCATACTCTCTCTGCTATCCTTTTTGCAAGATTGGTTTAAGTTTTGTTGCGAAGATAGGGGTATATCATCTTTCATACACCTCATCAGTAGGTTTATTGACTTTACCAAACCACATTGCCAAATGTATGAAGATTCCCTTCAAAATCTCACAATAGACTTGGAAGACAAAGGATTCACCATTGAGATTGTATAAGATCTCAGGGATGTATATCATGATCAACACCCAGAACCCTCTGATATGAAAGAAGAGATTTTTGGAGAATATTGTCAACCCCTTGAAGAGGAGCAAGATTTCTCCCATGATTCAATAGAATGAAGTGAAACTAGAGAAGTGACTTATGAGAATGAAACACCGGTGATCGCTCCTCCATCCGACAAAGCTCTCCAAGATCCTATTGCTCCTGCACAGGAAGAAGTAAGCAAGGTGAGTTACTTCCCTTTCCAAATTTTTAAGGATGCTCTATCTTATGATGTGGAAAGTGGAAAAGTGTTGGATTTTTTGAACCCTTCATGTTATGATGAAAATGATGACTTTGTTGATGATATTAATGAGTTCATACATGTTGGGAAGTGTAAATAGTGTTGAAATATGGTAACTGCAAAGAGTATTCTTATTATTATTGATATATTATTCACAGGATCAATCCCCATTGTGGATTGGTCATGTCGGTTATTGTAATAGGACCAAATCCCCTTTTGCGGATTGGTCAAAAGACAATTGTAATAGGCAGAATAAGAAGTCGGCCCCAACAGATATTAAAGAAGCCCAGAAATATAATAAAGGTGGGTTTACCCACCCAGTTTGAGAAGTCGGCCCTGCCAGTGAAGAGACACTTCACACATGCCAGACTTGTATAAATAAAGGAGGTTAGTGCCTCACTTAGACACAACTCACTTGCTCAGCTTGAGAGACAAGTTCTGATCTGCTACCGGAGAAGAAGGAGAGAGAGAGTGGTGCATATCTGGGAGAGGAATTTCTGTATTAGTTTAAGATATCTCTTGGCATTGTATTGGCTATCTATATTAAGGAAGTTTTGCTGGGATTTCTTCCCCTAGAGGGTTTCCCAGGATAAATGTCGTGTCTCTTGTGATTGTGTATTTCTCAATGATATTGGATTATGCTATTGTTATCTAATGAAATGCAAACATCTATAATAATGGCTTAAACATTAACATGGTATCAGAGCCAAGCTGAAGGAAGCATCTTTCACAAGTGAAAAACGTCACTATTACCATACATGAAAATTAGGGCTTTTTTATGGTGAAGCTTTTCAGCCCCAAACCATCTAGAAAAGTGCGCCCTCCCCTAAGGATCAATTTGGCACTCTCAGCGCACCTTTTCAGTGGTTGGATCTCTCGAAAAGTGAAACCCTAGTTTCACAAAGTACCAGAAGTACCAGAAAACCAGTGTACCAGAGGTACTAGAAAACCAGAAGCACCAGTCTAGAAATCCGCAGATCAAGTTTGGAGGAGCAAAAGTTGGATTTTCTCAGATCCAAACACACCAGGCTACTTGCCTCAGCCAAGCGCACCTCCTGGTAAGTTCAGTTTTTTATTTTGAGCACTTTAATTTTTCGGTCATTTTCCTAGCTCCAGGTAAAGATGTCTGCAAGCATTAAGCTTGTTGAAAAGTTAGAAGGAGTGGAAAACTTCCGTGCCTAGAAGTATAGGATTGGCCTCATTCTTGAAGAGAATGACCTAGCAAGATTCGTCAAACAAGAATTACCGGAACCCGACGATGCTGCAGAAAAAGACAACGCATCAAAAGGACACAATAAGGGCCAAAAGAATCATTGGAGATTCAATCAAAGACCATCTGATTCCTTTTGTGTCATCTAAGAAGACCCCGAAAGAAATGTTTGATGCCTTGACTAGACTATATGAAGGAAAGAACATAAACCGGAAGATGAATCTAAGAACTCAACTGAAGAATACAAGGATGCAGAAAGGAGAAATGATTCAGGAATACTTCTCCAGAATCTCAGAATTCAAGGAAAAACTAGAAGTTATTGGAGATACCATAGACGAAGACAAACTCATAATGACGGCCCTAAATGGTCTCACAAGACCTTGGGATGCTTTCATCCAAACGATATGTGCTAGAAAGGAGAAACTGAAGTTTGATAGTCTATGGAAAGAATGCATCCAAGAAGAAACAAGAGTACCAAATCGGGAAGTGTTACTAGCTAAGGATGATGATCAAGCCCTAGCTACTCACACCAAAGGAGGAAGGAAGAAACCTTACTTCCAAAAGGAGACTCATAAAGAGCCTCAACAATCAAATAAATTCAATCATAAAGAATCTCATCCAAGGAGATTTCAGAAGAGAGGACAACGAAAAGAAAGAGACTACTCATCTGTACAATTGTATCATTGTGACAAGATGGGGCACATTGCAAAGTTTTGTCCAGCCAGACAAGAAGAATACAAGAGAAAACATAAGAGGCTCCATGCCCATGTAGTCGAAGATGAAGAGCCACCCGCAAAGATGATAAGAGAGCAGATCAAAGACCATGTCTTGATCTCGACCCTCACAGGATCTGTAACACCTGGAGAGGACACTTGGCTCATTGATAGTGGTGCATCCAAGCACATGACGGGACAAAGAAACATTCTCTCTTGTATCTCAGAAAAGAAGTTTTCTCAAAAAGTGACACTTGGAGATGATTACCAATATCCCATCAAGGGAGTGGGAGAATCAAACCATAAATTGAATTCATGGAATTCACTAAAAATGAAGGATGTACTATATGTACCAGGCTTGAAGAATAACCTACTCTCCATTTCATCTTTAGAAAAGAAAGGCTTCAGAGTTGCTTTTATAGATGGAGAAGTTCTTATGTGGGCTAAAGGAGAAACCTTAGATGAAGCAATCATCATTGGTAATGAAGAAAATGACTTGTATAAATTAAAGGGTCACTCAGAGGCTGCCATGACCCATGCCATTGAAAACTCATGTGAACTTTGACATAGAAGATTAGCCCACATCAACTACAAGGCGCTACCATACATATGAAAAGAGGTCATAGGTTTACCAGAACTCAAAGGTGACCATAAAGGTGTATGCAATGGATGTGCAAAAGGGAAGAATATCAAGAACTTGTTTCCGAAGAGGGACAGTGAGACAGAAGGAGTCCTAGAACTCATCCATTTAGATGTATGTGGCCCAATGCCATCATCCTCCATTAGCGGGTATGTATATTATGTATCATTCATTGATGATTAGTCTCGTAAAACCTGGATATATTTCTTAAAGACTAGAGATGAAGTGTTCAGTAAGTTCAAGGAATTCAAAGCCTTGATAGAGAACCTTTCTCAAAGAAAGATTAAGATACTCAGGTTAGATAATGGAGGAGAATATATGTCAAAAGAGTTTGTGAACTTCTGCAAAGATGTTGGGATCAAGAGGGAACTCACTACTCCCTATAATCCCCAACAAAACGGTGTAGCTGAACGAAAGAACAGAACCATACTGGAAGCTGTGAAGACTATGTAATGATCCCAAGCCATTATGCAAGGATCATCACGGTTTTGGTGTCTTTTTAAAACTTTTCTGGTTGTGGCATTTTGTCAAACACTTTGCTGATCTATTTGTTTACTTGTATTTACTTGCTGAATGGCCTCTTGATTTCGGCCTTAGGGTTTACTGATGTGTTTATATGACTGTTTGCAGCAAATAACAAGAAGAGACAACCATAGAACATACCTCAACCATATGCAATATGATAGACAAGCCAAAACATCCCAAACTGCTTTTATTCATGAAATAGAGAAACCTGCTACAATGAAGATGCCGATCTGGAATGCTCAACAGATGGCCAAGAAGATAGACAATAGAGCTGCTACAAAATGCTCCCAACAATACAAAATAAGCCTCCAAAGGCTGGATAAGAGATGAAGACCAATGCCACGTCCTGCTGGATAGCTGAAGCTCCTCAACAATTCGGCCCTGGTGCCAAAGATGTCCAATCACCTCAAGAAAGACGCCAAACAGTAGATCGGGTGATGGAAAGAACAACCCAGATGCCCGAATCTCCAAGATCCCTCTGAAACCCTGTAGATCTGAACTCCACTGAATGGTGCGCCCCACTGGATGACTGAAACCCTAATAATTCGGCCTCTCTCCTAGAGACCTCCAACAGCTCCACCAATCCACTAGAATGATATATTGGGGCACGACAATGAATACCCAAGTGCTCAAATCATCAAAGTACCTGCTAGATCCTTAGATCTAGCTACCCTCCAAATAATGGTGCACCCTCCTCTTGGGAAATCGTCCCACTCTCAATACAAATTAATCCTCCAATGAAAGACTCCGGAAAACCACCAAGAATGATGCCAAGACACCTGCAAGGAAAACCCAATACCTGGAATTCCCAAAATCGCTTCTCCTTAGCTAGAACGAATCTCTCTCCAAGAATGGTGCGCCCCCTTGCTGGAAACCCTAGCTGGGACGTCCCCCTTCTCTTCCTGTGCCTGTCGCTGGTGTAGAACCCTCCTACACTGATGTAGATATGACTAGAATGGTGTGGGAGAGTATTGCATCTTTGAGACCAAGCTTGGGACAAGCTAGGTGGAATCTTTCACCACCGAATCGTCCTCTAGGGTTTGTTAAGTCAAAACCCTCAAAACCCCCAATGTTGGGCTCACTAGCTAGAAGCCAGCTATCAAATGATAATCATACCTAAATGAATGAGAAGAGGCCCTTGCCTTTCCTTTATACTTTTTGCTCACCTTGTCCATCCGAAGTGAATTTCATTTTATTAATATTTAATTAATTAATTAAATCACTTTAATTAACTAATTAGCCTTTTTACCTCTGAAAAGATCCTTATCTCTCCTTGTGGCTTCCCTGGCCATTGAAATTCACTTCTAGCCATCCCATCCCGTAGTGTTGCTCCTCTCGATTCCAATGAGCTATTACACTGAGATGTTCCTCCAAGTAATGTGCCCAAAATGATCTCTTTAGTGATTTCAATTAACTTATAGCTCAAAATAGTCAAAATCATGGAAATCGTTGGAATGCAACGAAACCAAAGCCAACCTGTGCGGAATGGCTCATAATGATGGAATATGATGATCAATGCAAGCTGGACCCCACAATGCCTCTCAAATACCCCTGTACTCGCTATAACATCCATCTAGCTACTCTGGTCATCATAAATCTCTGCACTGTGATGATGTCCCAAAGTGGGGACATTACAGTCCTCCCTACTAGAAAATTGCTTGTCCTCAAGCAATACCCAAATCCATCCAAGTAAAATACCAAGATCCCATGTCCACTTGTCGGGTACACAGTAGAACCCATCGAAAGGTGAACAATAGTATACTCCACCCCCTGTATCCCATATCAGGAAGGGAACTGCAATACTCTGCAAAGCATAGTCCTGAAAGATATCAACCCTGTGAACCTCCTGCACATGACACATGGTCTCATCTCAGAATGAGTCCATCCTCCAAATCTCTACCAAGATCCACATGGCCTACATCAACTGCACATGCTGATGCCAAAATGAGGTACTGCAAGACCTCCATGAGACACTCGCAAGCGGTGCGCTCCTCTCAACACTGAAGCTCAATGGAAAGTTAGAGTAACTATCCCCTGCAATGGTCCACTCTCCCCTGTCAGTCAATGAACTGCTCAATCCTGCAATTCCTGGGTCCCATGCTAACCTCTGTCAAAGATCCTCATGCTGACACTGCACTACTCTGACCATGGTTGTCTGCCCCCTGCATACATCCTGAACCCTCCTCTCCTGGGTCCTCCAGCTGAAATACCTGTGACCATTAGACCTGTTGTCCAGAAACTGTATCAGTGAAGACACCTCTGTAGAAGAAGTACCTGTCCAAGCATCTCCATGCCCTATCATGATGATCAAGCAGAAGGAAAGGTCTCGCCCCATAGGACAAGTACCTGCAGACCCACTCCAAACCAAACCAAGGTGGAGTGTGTGGCTCTTTGGTGCAACCTGGGTCAACATGAACATCGTGCTAACAAAACGGACTCCTAGGTCCCATGGAAAACTTGGAAGTTTATCACTTCCATTCTCCTCTAACTGCTCCTGTGTGAGACCAATCACTGTCAGAAGCCCTAGGTTCTCATCTGCTACCACCTGGCCCATGATGCTCTCTCTCACACACGAAGTGTCAACTGGCTGCCTATGACGATCCCTCTCTCTCCGGCTAGATGGCGTAAAGGTACTCATGTCAGGTGGCCTCGACCCAGGCACTCTCCATGCTCTCAGCCACTGTCTATCTCTCCTCATGCGACTGCTGATTTGGTGAAGGTGCTCAATCATAACTATGGGCTGTTGCAAAAGGGTGAAATATGCATACTCCCCTACGTGGGTCTCCTCCCTGCAATCCCATACATCTGTCTGAACCTAACTGTATATCTCGGCATGTCTCTATGCACTGTCACTCCTCACTGTATGCCCCTGCATACTCACCTCATCTCTGGCATACTGTTGTTGCCTTCTAGATCCTGGGCGTAATACTGGATCAACCTCTACCGGAAGGTCAACCTCTCTCGGAACACAAATGGAAGTGTCCCCCATCAACTGGTGCTCCTCTGTTAGACCACCAACATCCCCTAACCATGTGATCGAAGCATATATCAGAGTGTCCACCAGGATAGATGAAGTGGATCTCTGACGGATCTCCTCAAGAAGCTCATCTGATCTAGACTCCGATTCTTGTAGGGATGTTTGTGTGCCTCTCAAGAATCCTCGAGTGCTCTCCAACTCCTGAGTGAGTTGGTCTACCTCTAACTCCTGCCCCCTCAAGGCCCTGTGGTACAACTCGCCAATCCCCAGTAGGTAGTCCCTGTCTGTCAACCACTGCTGGTAGTCAGTCCTCATCATAGACACTCGCTTCCTGAGAGTGTGAAAATCATCCATGGAAAATCCTCCATCTGAGCTACCCTATGCCACTAATGCTCTCCAACAGTAATCTGCCATCACTACATGCATGTCATCAATACGTCTAGTGGCTGCCCTAATCATAGCCTCACTAACTCTCAAGTGTGCTGCTAAGTGGTGTGACTCCTGATCATGGTCATGCTGAGGTGTCATCTCAGACCCCTCACTGCTAGTGTCAGTCCTGCTAGTGCCAACTCTAGGATCCCCAAAAACACCCTCTGCATAAGATGATGTGCTGAGCTGTCCACTGTCTACTGTGCTGTTGGGTACTCCTGTATGCCACTGCACCCCATCACTAGATGCTATCTCCCCCTGAATCACACTGTACCTTGTATGAGCAGCCGTATCCTACTGTGCACTCAACCTGCTACTATCCTCTACTCCTAGATCACATATAGTTGTGTCTAGACACATGCTATGGTCATCCTGAATACTAAAGAGTGCATCCTCATTAATGCAATCTGATCCGGGAAGTAAGTGCTCCATCCACTTGTCAGCCTCTGCAATCTGCTCAACCAATGGAGTCTCCAATAGCTGTGACTCCCTCTCCTCTGGCTGACTTATATGTGTGAGGTCAACTGCCTGTACGTCCTGTACCTCCTCCTGGATCTGTGGGTCTACCCATCCATGGTGTGCATCCCTCACACTAAACTCATCCATCATACCTGAAGTGCCACTGATCTCCTCATGTGATGTGGCTATCATGGGTGTCTGAACAGGTGATAGATGTGTCATGACCCCCATAGGAAACTCATCATCTCTAGATGCTAACACGTGTGACTCTTCACTAGAGTCACCACTCTGCTGAGACGTAAAGACATCAATGGTATGTGATATGTCTGTTGATACACTGGTGCTATCGTCTTGTCCATCCAACTGCCTATCCACTACACAAGGGTCATCATCCTCCTCAAGTGTGCAAGCATCCATAGCCTCTGTGCAAGAGTCATCATCACTATCCTCTGAGGTAGAGTCACTATCACTAGCCTCTGTGCAAGAGTCACTGTCATCAGTGGACTGCTCCAAATCCTCATCATCACTATCATAGTGCACCTCAATGATATGCTTCTTACCCTTAACCCTACACCTATGATCTGGTTCCCAAGGCACCTTGCAATTGTAGCAAAGTTGCGTGCTCCTAATGGGTGTGGGGTTTCTCTGTGCTTCCCTCCATCTAGATGCTCTGGCTCTGATTCCCTCTACTATGCTGGTCCAATATTTCACCTCATCTTCGCTCCAACTGGGTATTTTCATGGATATAAACTTTTGGAGCGTTATTAGAGGCCCAAGTCTCTCACAAAGTGCATGATATTCTCTTTCACAACTCACAGCTTCTCCAACAAAATCTATAGATCCCATCTTTCCTTATGGAAGATCCCTCAGGCTGGCAGGAGTCTAAGCTCTGATACCACTGTAATGATCCCAAGCCATTATGCAAGGATCATCACGGTTTTGGTGTCTTTTTAAAACTTTTCTGGTTGTGGCATTTCGTCAAACACTTTGCTGATCTATTTGTTTACTTGTGTTTACTTGCTGAATGGCCTCTTGATTTTGGCCTTAGGTTTTATTGATGTGTTTATATGAATGTTTGCAGCAAATAACAAGAAGATACAACCATGAAACATACCTCAACCATATGCAATATAATAGACAAGCCAAAACATCTCAAACTGCTTTTATTCATGAAATAGAGAAACCTGCTACAATGAAGATGTCGATCTGGAATGCTCAACAGATGGCCAAGAAGATAGACAATAGAGCTACTACAAAATGCTCCCGACAATACAAAATAAGCCTCCAAAGGCTGGCTAAGAGATGAAGACCAATGCCACGTCCTGCTGGATTGCTGAAGCTCCTCAACAATTCGACCCTGGTGCCAAAATGTCCAATCACCTCAAGAAAGATGCCAAACAGTAGATCGGGTGATGGAAAGAACAACCCAGGTGCCCGAATCTCCAAGATCACTCTCAAACCCTATAGATCTGAACTCCTCCACTAAATGGTGCACCCCACTGGATGATTGAAACCCTAGATAATTTGGCCCTGATGAAGGAGGCCTCCAATTGCTCTGAAACTCCCCAGGAATATAGATCGGGACATTGCAAGTCACTAGGTGAAGTCTCAGGGTCAGATCTGAAGTGTAACCCCTCCTAACCAATGTTTTAAAAACCGAAACCGGTACCGGAACCGGTCGAGGGTCCAACCTGAACCGGAACCGGAACCGGTAATAAACCGGTCAAACCGGTTTCAATGAACCGTTTTTTTTTTAAATACATAAAATATTTAAATTTTAACGAAAAAAATATATTTTTAAGATTTTAAATCATGTTTCCAAAGCATTAGAGACAATTAGAGAAAAC
>ML838456.1:22748-44343 GCA_009831015.1 Picea engelmannii | reverse complement strand
TTGAAAAGAGGTATTGCCATACTAGTTGTCCAATCTGTGGGGAACCCCTCGAGGCCCAAGTCCTAACGCAAAAACTCCCAGACAAACTTAGGATTGATGGAACGTAGAGGAGATGGGACCCCTTGGTCAGAGGTTGTTAGTCAACTGCTGCAAGGGTGTCAAATCTTGTTTGAGGTTAAGGGTTTTGAGCATCCCTAGGTACGACATGTGGAATTTCTCAGTTTAGACGATGAAGGCTGGGAGGACATGACAAGGAAATTTGATATTGCAGCAAGTCTTTTAGAAATTTGTAATAGAAGACGAGGTAAATATTGTTGTTTCCCATATTGTACATCATCCGCAGGATGCAGGGGGTTCCAGGAGAATCATTATGCCATCCTCGGGCATGTTTTCGTTGAACCCTTCACAAAAGACTCAAGTGATTTCGAACCCGATGGTTGATTGGTCCCCAGAAAGCATGGATTTTTTGTAAGTTTGATAATTCTCTCTTTCATTTTGGATCAAGGTTTTCTTCCTTAAGTTCTAGTGGGGAAAAACCTAAGGTTTAAGTCCAACTCCCTAGAGGTTTTTTATTGTTCAGAAAGCAATGGAAGGTTGGATCTAGATTTCAAACCAATTATATTGGGAATAAAAGGAGGAAGGGATTCCAGTGTTTCAAATGTTGGTAAGCTTGAAGTGGGCCCAAAGCAACATAGTTCGTGGAAGTTACCAAAATAAATCAAGGGACATCCTAGCACAACAGGGACCGATGTTGTCATGAGGGGAAACATATGAAAGAAATGCATTAAAAAGAAGCACTCCCCTGTAAAATTGGTTTCGAGGGATGATATAAAGCTCCATGAGGTGGTGGGTATGGCGACATAGACACTGGTTGGGAAGATCTTTGGTAGGCAGTATGGAGAGAACAATATTCATTGTAATAAGTGTTGGGTGCCAATAGTGGGTTATTCTCCAATATTATACATGTTATCAATGTTGTGGATGGCTTTTGCCTTCAGATTTGTGGGGAACATGGATATGAGTCTATCAAAGTCATGGAAATGGGATTTCCCTCCAATCTTACTTGAGAGATGGACACCATCTTTTCGTTCCAAGATTGAAAGATTTCCAATTTGGGTTAAAACATTGGGTCTCCCGATTGAATTTTGGTCAAAGGAAGCTTTCAAAGTGACTCGAGACTCTTTAAGGAAATTATATAGGCAGACTTGAGTTATCAAACTACTAGTATTTTTTTAGTGGAATTTTTTTTAGTAAGTCTCAACCTGAGATGGTCGGGCTTCATAAATAATTATGTAGAGAAGCTGAAGGGAATGTGTCAAGATGGTGGATCATTGTGGGTTGCTCTTTCGATGCATTAGGTGTCACCAACATGGGAACTTGGTGCAGATTGTGAGCAACCCCTCTTAAAGAAAAAGTGTGTCTAGAAAGAAGTTGGAAATATAGAGGCAAAAATGGATCTCATGAGCATGCAAAAAATAAAATCTTGGAGGAAAATGCATGTAGGTAAGAGGTCCTAGGAGAGGAGGGGATTTTTATGAAGAAAGGAATTATGGGCCATGGATTAGAAAGTTTGGTGGATCTTATAATCTCTTAGGAGTGCATTTTTGTGTTCTCCTCCCCTCAGCTCGTAGAGAAGGTACTGAGGGATCTTTTAGTCTTTGGTCTAGAGGAGATGCCGGATCCAAAAGGTATGACTATAAAAGACCTTATTTTTGTTAACAATTTTGTTTATTTGGATAAAGGTATTGGGTTAGGGTTGTGGTAGAGTTTAACCTTTGATGTCTTGTTCTCTTTGGGTAGTTTTAATGGCTCTCTTTGGGGGAAAGAGGGCAATGACCATTCCATTCTTCATTGGGAACCTTTCTAGCAGAGGGTAATCTGCTTGATAAGGAAACCTCCATAATAAAGGATTGCTTTGATAACTCTAGGCAAAGTGGAGACTCAAATAATCCACTTGGGATTGTCATTAAGGGTACAATATACAACTTGAGGGCTAGGAAGGTGTAGGAGGGACTCGAAAGGGGGGGAAGTAGAGGGTGGTTTAGATATTAATCCAGGGAAGGATACAAAGGGAAGTTGAGGAAGAAAATCTATGTCGTCTTTGTCTCAAGAAAGCACTATCTCAGAGATGTTAGCTAGAAAAAAATTATTAATCCTGGGGGTACTTAGAGATTGTTAAATCCATGTAATGGGTGCATTGTGATTGGTTTATCTCTTGATTGCATAGGCTTGGAAAGATCCTCGAAAGAGATTTCCCCAAAGAGGTTGGTGGGTTCCCATAAAATGGATGTTATGATGCTATAGTGACCATGGGGGCTAGAGTTAGTATGGTCTATGATTTGAGAAATATGTTAGTGGCATGGGATTTTATGTTTATAGATGCTCGAGGTAGATCAAGGGGTATTATTACAGGTTGGCTGACTAGATCGATCCAATGTATTAACTATCTATCATTTGCCTCAAGTTTGGGCACTGATAATATTCCCAAGAATTGGGCAAGGAGGTTATAGTTCTAAAATTTTATGGACTTTATCAAGACAAGGTGCAGTTTTGGGAGAAAGTGTTTAGTTTGGGGTTTATGTCTAGAGGAAATCTGATTCTTGGAAGGGATTGGAACTTCTCTCTTGGTCGATTGGAAGTATGGGGTGATGTATCCTGGGAGGATCCAATTTTTGTTTTCTCTTCATTGATTGGAGGAGAAGGTGTAATGTTCCCAAGCTGATTTTCCAAGAACAAGAGTTTATTTTTGTCTTTTTGTTTAAGTATTTGGATGTGTTTTTGCAGGGTTTCTCATGTAAATTGTGTTGGAGGAGTTTTCCTGAAGTTTACAAAATAAAGATAATGGACATAACACAACAACACAAGGAAATATCAATATACAAAGATAGAACACCATAGAAGAATCAATAACTTCATATCTAACCTTTATTTAGATAATAAGATGATATTCATACAATAGATCTGCAGATCTGGAATGATATAGATAGAATAATCAAGGCTGGAATGAATGTAGCTCCAATATTCTCAAAAATTGAAGAAGAAATCCTCCAAAGGCCCCACAACTGCAAGTGGAAAGGGACAAGTTCAATTTCTTTCCCTTCTAAGGCTGGATCTCCCCAGTATGGTTGAGTTGAGAACTTTTCCTGTAGTTTCCTCCTTGATATTTCATCCCCCACTCTCCAAAGCCCCAATACCAACCAAAATCCAAGGGAATAATAAATATGAGCTTATAAAACACCTTCTAGGAGTTCCCTTGCTGAAGAATAAGGTTTTTCCCCTCCCAATGAGTAGATACCCTCAAGACAATGCACCCTCCTCCTATAGAAATTGTGACAATGCTCCAATAAATCAATGGAAGGAGAAATCCTTACAAGATGGTGCTAGAAAGGGTGCTCCATCCCTCGTAAACCTTTCCAAGTTGGATTTCTCCTCAAATCCTTCTTCTCCTCATCAAATCAAACTATTCCTCATCTAGAGTTGCGCCTTGCTGGAAAACCCTTTGATTCGTGCACTTCTCCTCTTCTCCACTGTATGAACAACCTGTAGATGATGTAAAATGGCGAGGGAGGGATATTTCACCTCCTTGGCCAAGCTTGGATCAAGAACATGAGAATCTCTCACTCCCTTGTTGATATCTAGGGTTTTTTCTCCCAAAACCCTCAAAACGTCTTAGCTCAAGAGATCAAGATGAAAAAGTGAAAATTACTCGAATGAGGAGTGAGTCCCCTTCCTTTTTCTTTTATACCCCCGATCTAATTTCCACTTAAGTTAATTGATCACCTCCTAAAGTTAAATTCCTTATTTTTCTTCATTTTTATTTTCCACTTAATTCTTCTTTTTCCCAAAGTCACTTTAAAATTATAACATTATTCTTTAAGTGAATACTTTGGAGCCTCTTAGTCCCCATTTTATCATGAGACTATAGTATAGTGGGGACATCTAGACTACTAAGTCTCCCTAACCCTCTTATCAAGAGGAGGGATACATTACATAAGGGCCTGATTGATGTAGAGACAATAAGTTTGTGCTCCACATGAAGGATTAAGCGGTTGGGGAGTGAAAGGATAAAAAAAGAATAGATTGTTTACTTGTATCTAAGGACCTTATAGATGAAAAATTTAGGTTTATACAATGGGTAGGTTCCATAGGTGAACCATATCATTTTCTAATCTTCTTGGAAATAGGTAAGGTAGGGAAGAAGCCTCCCATACCATTTAAATTCAATCCCTCTTGGTTGGAAGAGGAGGATTTTGTCAACCTAGTAAAGGAGCAATGGATTCCTTTTGTGGTTCTAGGAGAGAATCAACATTGATTCAGTTTGAAGAAAACCTGAAAAGGGTTAAGCAAGAGACAATGGCATGAGATCATGAAAATAAGATAAAATATGATCAAGAACTATTGAGCTGTTGAGGGTGGAAAGTCTCTTGGAAAATTTGTACCAACAAGACCTAACATGTTTTCCATTAGAGGAATATCAATTGGAGGTCCATGGCCTGGAACAAAAGAAGAGGAAATTATGACAAACAAAAAATCTACTCGGAGGATCAAAAGTAGAGGCTAATGGCTTGAGAAGGGAGATCAAAAGACTAAGCTTTTTCATCAGTTGCAAACGACAAGAAAAATGTAAACACTACATGGAAAATCAAGAAAAATAATGGGGAAATGGTTACCAATATCAACAATATAGTAAACGAAGGTACTGAACATTTCAGAGAAATATTCAAGGAGGATGGTATAGTTTTCATAGTTGAAATGTTCATGTGACTATTTTTTCCCAAGTTTTGTTGCATAGGAGGACAATGGGAGGCTAGTGGATTAGGTGTCCAATAATGAAGTGGAGGAGGTTCTTCATATCTTCAAAAAAGGGAAGAGAACTGGCCCTGATGGATGGCCAATGGATTTTTTCTTTGGTTTCTATGAAGTCATAGAAGGTTATTTACTAAGGGTTCTAGAGGAATCTAGAAGAATTGGAAGTATGTTGGCAACCTGGCAACATTCAACAAAACTTTCACTGCTCCTATTCTGAAGGTTAATAATCCCACTTCCTTTGAATATTTTAGGCATATCTCATTATTCAATTATATTTATAAAATAATTGCTAAGATTATTGCAAGGAGGATTAAAGATTTGTTGTCTAGATCTATATCACAGGAGCAAGTTGGCTTCTTAAATTGCAGGCAGATTCACTAAGTTGTAGGGATTGCACACGAAGGTTTTCATACTATCAAAACAAAGAAGTGCTCAACAGTGGTGGTTAAGTTCGACCTATCAAAATCTTATCATAGGGTCAACTAGCTCTATTTGAGGCATTTGAGGCTTATGTTGATTCATCTAGGTTTTTGTATTTAGTTTTTTAACTGGATTATGAGTTGTGTTTCCTCAATGTATTTCTCTATTTTAATCATTGTGCGAGCTTCATACTTTTTCTAGGCTAGGAAAGGGGTTATAATAGGGATTCCCTCTCTCTCCCTTGTTATTCTTAATTGTAGCTGAAGGCCTTAGTGGGCCATTGATAGATGCAAAAAGAGGTGTTTGAGCAAAGATAGGAAGAGTGATATTTTTGTCCCATTTCTTGTTTGTTGAATACATTTTTATATTTTGTGATTTCTCCGGAAGGGATTCCATGAAGCTTAAATAGATATTCGGCTTGTTGTATTTACCAACAAGAATGATGATAAACCTAGGAAAATCCACTATATCTTTTACAAGTATAAATGATGAGATACCATTCTCCTTAGAGTTCCCTTTTAATCAAGTGGACCTTCATGGGGGCTTGAAGTATCTTGGGTTCTAAATCCAAATGATTACTATAAAAAGGATTGGGCATGGCTTATAGCTAAAGTGGATAAGAGGCTCTTGATCTGGTGTATTTGTTGGCTGTCAAGGGGTGGAAGTCTTATCTTGTTCAAATCTGTTATAGAGGCATTCCAGTATATTGGATGACTTTGGATTACATTCCAAAAGGGATCCTAGACAAGCTTAGAAGTATTGGTTTTAAATTTTTATGGGCTGGTAGTTTGGAGTCAAGGGGCATATCTTTAGTGAAATGGAAAAAATTAGCAATTCCCAAGGAGATGGAGGTCAGGGAATAAAAAATGGTTATAAATTTTCCATAGGTTTATCTACTAAAAATAAATGTATGGATATTGATTTATGGAAAAGGATTATTGGTACATGTAGTCTCTCATAAATATAGTGAGACTATGTCCATAGAAGAATGGATAAGAATTCTTAACAAGTAACACAAAAATGGCACAATTATTTGGAAAACTACCATTAAATCTTTTCCCTCATTGGAGGATGGATGACATGGAAAGCAGGTGGTGGAAGAAGCATAAGGCTTGGGGATGATCCATGGGTTATATGTGGTGAGGGATTTAAGTTACTTGATGGGATCACTAATTCACTCAGGAGAAGAGGGTTATTTACTCTATCCCAGGTGGAAAATCTGCCACTTACCACAATATGGAGTCGAGAATTTCTTTCAGCGGATCAATTAGGCCTTCAAGGTGAAGATGCAATGTTATCGTATGGATATCTTCAAAATCCTCAGGAGTAGTCATGTGAGTAGTCATATGAGGATTAAATATGAAGAAAATGAATCAATATGGTCTAAACATCCTCTTGGAAGTTATTACACACAAAAGCTTGGTTATAAAGTTCTATGTGAGGAAATAATAACAATTGAGCCTATATGGTGGTGGAAGAAGATATGGAAGTACAAGTGGCCATTAAATTCTCAAATATTTATCTAGTTGGCCCTAAAAGACAAAGTCCTTACCTAGGACAACCAAAAAGAAATAAACAAATCATGTCCTAGAAGGTGTGCTTTATGTAAGGCAAATGAAGATAATGTCTCTCATCTTCTCATAAATTTCCCTTATACTCTCTAGGTCTAGCATGATCTGGAATCGTAAATAGATATAAAAAATGCTTGATCTTGTTCAAATATTGATGAATGTCTCAAAAAATGGGATGTCAATGTGTTTGTAAAAAATTACAAGGCACTTCCTATTATAGTAGCATGGGGGTTTTCGATGTTCAAAAATGTCATTCTTTTTTAAGATGGGCTCATCCCTCTTTTCCAATGTTCTCTGCAAAGTCAAAATATTATAAACATTTTCACTCATTTCAACGTCGACACACAAGACTGACAGGCATGTTGTGGAATAGAGATTTGATTAGTCTAGGGCTTGGCTATACATTGACGGGACAACTTGAGGGACTCCTAGTTTATGTGGAATAGGAGGAACTCTTCAATTTTCAGATTCCCACTGTCTAGAATTTGTTGCAGGGCTGGGAAGAGGCTCAAACAACTTCTCTAAGTTAATGGCGCTCCAGCTGGAACTTTGGTTGGATTCTGAAAATGGGGTGGATAGAATTATAGTATGGATGAGTGGAAATTATGTTTGCACAAAATTCAATTTGAGGCCCATTTTGGAGGAGTTAGATGTTGTAAAACTTACTTTCCAGTCAATTTTCTTCAACATATTTTTCGAGAGAGGAACATATAGGCTGACCATCTCTCAAAATAATGTTTTCTCTTGATGGATGGTAGCTAGAATATCCAAGAGTCAACGAACTAACTTTTTACACGATCCTATCTTCTGATCCATATTGTTCCATGGGTATCGTCTGGATGTTGCTAGATGGCTCACTCCACGATCCTTTCCTCTGATCCAATTTGTGCCATGGGTATCATATGAATGTTCCTAGATGGCTCATTTTATAGATCTTATGGATTGTTAGAATGTTTTATATATTTCTGAGCTTTTGAAAGGCTTATAAAAATAAGATCTTTAGGAACAAAATTTTGGCCTAGACGCAAAGAGACAAAGTTGGGTTTATATGTATTGTCTGTGTTTATTTTGCAGCAGCTAGCACCGCATATAAATAGGAGGTGAAAGTAACATTGAAAGAATAACATTATGCTATTTATAATATTATTCAATGCTACACATCAGAATAATGTAATAACAATAATAATAATCTAATTTGAAAGTCACGACCAATCCACACCAGATTGGTGTTTGAGACCCCCTTGTTTGTGTGACGAGGGACCCCCTCCGCCCAACGATTTGACTAGTAAATTCTACGAAAGTTTATATACCCTACCCCCTATGGATTCAAACTTATGACCTCTATGTTTGATTATATTAACAAAAGTACAAAAAAAGTAAATAAGTGTTCTTAATCTATGTTTGATTATATTAACAAAAGTAAAAAAAAAGTATGGTGGAAAAAAATAGTTACAGTTATCCCCTATCCTAGGGATAACTAAGGATATTATGTCTCAAGGCCCACAGGTCCTAGACATGGAGTACCGAGAGCCATATGACTTGAGCTTGGCCCTGAAGGGACCATCTTTTCTTCGACGCCTCCTATCTATCAACAACAACAACATCCATCACATCGGCCTGGTTCTAAAGTAGTAGTGGGTCTTGCACCATGACGTAATGAGTCCAGGTATCATAGTATGTGTCACTCTGATTCTAAAAACATTTGAATATGTGCACTGAATTCTATTTTTTTTCATGACATTTTCTTGGAAATTATGCTCTTTAACTTGTCCATACTTGGGGGGGATGACAGAGTGCCCTGGTAAGTTGGTTCCCTTAGGGATGAGTTGTCACTTGGTGGGTCTATGAAAGGTCATCATCCATCCCTTCCATACTTACCACTTTTCATCATTGTCCATTTCATATTTCCCCTACATTGGTTCGGGCATTGGGTTTGCCAAGCTAGTAAGGGTTGTACCTTGCCTTGTGGGAAGAAGGGGCTAAAGACCCAGAGGGTAAAATTAGCTGGTAAAAGTTAAAATCCAAAATGAAATCTTGAGATGCTTCACCCAGGTATTTCCGAGAAAGAAATAAATAACTTCTCAGTAAGAAAAGGGGACCCGTAAAATAAAATAAAACTCAAGATCTAGTTGGTGGATAGGAGGTCTCATCATGAGCTGACCTATTAGGTCCATGGGCATGTAGCGGTATGACACTGCCATCCATCTGGTCACCAAACCAGGGTAGTGGCTCTTGGTGGCATAGCCAAGATAAAGGGGGTCTCATCACGAGCCAACCTTCTCATTTCTATGAAATGCTTGTGGGTAACATTGTCACCATTGGTCACCACGCCATGACATTGTCCTCCAGCTATTCTCTTGAAAAGAAAAAGAAATAATAAAAAGAGTAAAAGGCATTGAGTGGGCTAGGAAACAATAACATCCATGACAAGGTGCATCTCACTCTCTACAGAGGCACCCACATGTAAGACCTACATTTCCCGGTTATCACTGCACCCCTTTCCCAAACATTCCTGCACCATCTCATGCATTTACATGACCTATATTGGTCTTCACCTAGGAAACACCCCACACCCGAGGAGGATTATCCCAATGGGACATCTTGAGACCCTCTCTAAACCTGGCTTGTTAAATAACATAACGTCTTTGAGGATTTGTCTGGGTAAAGGGTGGTTTGATGCACATGTTTGGGTAACTTGATTATTAGATGTGATTGACATTGCTATGATTGCTGTGACTTGTGAGCCCATGGAGGGCGTACTTGTTGTTGTTGCAGGACCATGCCCGAAGGAAAATTACTATGGGGAGATGATTAGTTCAGACCTCCATGGGGATAAAATCCCACCAGATGGATGTTATGACCCCAACGAGGGGCAGAGGGATGCCAGAGGCTTGCACTGAAGAAAAAGGAGGACATTCCACTAGAGACACTTTGGAAGGCCTGGACCTAGGGGGGTCTTTCCCTTCCACCATGACGTTGGTCCTTGAAGGCCCCTGACGTCATCATATTGAGCCTTGATGTCATCCAGTTAGGGTTTTGGCATGAGGACGACTTGGTTGACACATGTGGAAGCTTTTGAGGCCTTTTGAGGCCTAGCATTCCATGATGGGGCCTAATGTCACACTAAGAGGGGCATGGAATCATTCCTAAAGACAAATTAGGGTTTAAATTGTTAATTTTAAGTAAAACTGGATTTTTGATGTAAACTGGCCATGTCGGTCGTTTTTGACCTAAAATGTAATTAAAGGTTATTCATATTGTGTAAATAGAGAGTTAAAACTCTCATTTTTTGATCATCTTTCACTCACATAAGTGTGAGGTCTGAAATTTGGCCTATTTTAAGGCTTATTGGTTGAACTAAGTAGTGCACAACTCTTGGAGGGAGCTTATCTTGGTGTATTTTTTGCATTTTCATGGTGGAAAGTCTCCAACTAGGGTTTGTAACTAGATTATTCTTGGCGAAGTAAGTAGAAATATGCAATCCTTCTTTATTTTGAATTGTTATGGTGTATTTACTTTCTCATTTATAAGATTATGAAATTGCTAGTGTGAAACCCTAAGAGAAAAACACATGTTATTGTCCTTTTCTTAATAACTCTTCACCTACTTGATTTTGCTAGAAGACACCTCCCTTGAAGGATATATTAGAGCCCTACCTTAGTAGCACTCTAGTGCTATTGTTTCATTAAGCTTTCATACTTTTATTTCAAGCTTGACCTAAAGAAGAAGGAAAATTGCTAGGGTCTAGGGTTGCCTACTTCCTAACAAATTTTCCTTTTAGGGTTTTGGATGATTGAGGCCTTAGGTTACTAACACCTCAACCATCCTCCATCTTCCTTTAGCTCACCCATTATCATTTGTTTCCCTCTAAGAATTGTCGTTGCAATAGTGACTCCATTTACCCTAAAGGCACTAGTTCATACCTTACAACTGATTGATTGACCAAAACAATTTTTAAACCATCTACTTTAATATATTTAGTAACCATTTCCAACCTTAGATTGGACTAACCTACTAACTATCTTGCTGTTGTTGCAAAATATTGCTACAACCATCTATAACAGCAGCAAAATCATCTTAAAAGCAAGTTTTAGAGATGATTTTACATTGTCTTCATTACTTCTGACAAATACTAGCATTTTGCCAAGTTTATGTTATCATTTTGGTCATTATTGAAGCTTTATTGAGGCATAATTGTGAAGCTATTGCTATATATACATTGATTTTATAAATACTTTTGTTGCTTCAAATTTTATATCAGCTTGTGTTTTTTTTTTATCAAAGTCTATGGTTTTATGAAGCACTAACATCAATTGGTACTTGCAAATAGTATTTTTCTTGTTGTCTTGTTCTGGGAAGGTACACTTAAATATTACTTTGCTTCATCTTATTAAAACCTTTAGGAATTTTTGATCAGAGTGACCTGTGAGAGGGGTGTGATTTTCTTGATACTTTTACCTTAGCCTTATCAAACCCCCAGGTCACTGGGGACGTCTTCCCTGGGGTACCACTCCTAAAGAGAAAGAGGTGTCTTGTTTAGGTGACAGTGATAGGACAACGTCATGTTTCGCCAATTCATTGTTCACTTGCCTTTAGATTTTGGGCAAGTAGAAATTGTGCGATAACAGTTACAACAATAATTGGGTTTACATGACATCTGATGAAGAATGTAATATCTTCTTATGTTAATAGAATTAGTTTTTTTTTTTTTAGTAGCGTCAATTATATAGATTGGATTAACATTGAATAGTCAATATAGAGTCCATAATTGCATTTAAAATGCGAGGTGGAAATAATGATGCTATTAATGACTCTAATATAATGTGAGGTGGAAATAATGATGCTATTAGTGGCTCTAATATAAATAAAATAGCTCCACATCAACATTGTTTTAAAGTCAGTTTTTTTTTTAGATATTAGCATTTCTTGAAATCATAATTAACATTGATAATAATGTTGATTCAAAGTTGGATTAATATAATTATTGATGGAGCAGATATATCCTTTGTGTTCATATAAAAGATCAAATATGTTTGTTTTTTGAGTGGCATATCATTAGTCTCATTTACATCACAATAACAAAAGAATAGTCCATTGGATGTAGCTTGGGTGGTTGGGAGGAATGGTTGTTATCCTCCCCACCCAGGTTCAATTTCCTGTAAGTGACATGTTATGCCCTTAATTGGGTCTATTCCGAAAATTCTCTGCCTCCCTATGTTCCCTTTCATATTTCGGGGAGTTAACATGGATTAGCATACACCTCTGGTGCCGTGAACCACATGAAAAAAAAAAGAAAAAAAAAAGAAAAAAAAAATAACACAAAAAATAAAGGAAAAATAATTATCCATTTCCCCTTGGGTATAGTCTAAACGTTCAATGTTTTTTGCTTTTGTTGGCCACTATCACTAGAATTCGACAAATCAATTGTTGGCGCAACCACAACTTTACATTGGTTAAATTGCGTTTTTAAATGCATAAATTGATTCAACACCCTCAAAAACCCCAGGGTACCCTGAATATGTAATCTAAACCATTGAAATATGTAATTCCATCCATCTTTTTGAATTTCTGCCTAGATTTTGAGCAAATCTCATGGGAAAAAAGTAGTCGGTAAAGGGTAAAAACGTAGAATGTTTAGACTACGTCTTTCCCCTTGTATTTATTGTTTATTAAGAAAATGATTATTCAATTTGCGGTTAACACTCGTTGGGCTTAAATTATTCCTAACATATACTTAGACAGATAAATTAGATTTATGAAAACAAATTTAACAAGTTGCAAGGGTTATACCATAGTTTTAACAATTTATCATCCATATTAACCATTTTTCAATAGAACTGAGCATAGCATATGAATATGTCATAACATACAAAAAAAACAATCAATCGCATGTTAATGCAACTTTTACGTCTAAACCAATCTGAAAATCGAGAGGGTAACCCATGAAAAAAATAAGTAGATAACTTATCTTATTCATAGCATAAATCAAACACATATTTTGGTGCTTCATTTCTTAAGCTTGATTCCTTCTCTCTATATATAGTATTTATGGGAGAGTTAGATAAAAAACGCAACGAGTCCAATGGGCTAGCTAGAGTGGTTGAGTGCTTTGAGCTTCATACAAGAGGTCTCAAGGTCGATCCCCTACGTTGGCTACCTCTATTGCGTGCCTCACTCAATGACCCTATTGGGTCAAGTGCCATATTTAATGGCAATAGGTTACAATGGGTACCATCCAAAACATGAAGGGAAGTGGACCACAAGGTTTTCCTTTGAAATAAAAAATAAAAATACAACGATAAGACGATGCATCATTACAATGATATAATTTCCCTAATATATCCCTCATATTAATTGGTGGGGGAGTGGTTGATAAGGTTAACTTCGGTTATAGTTTTAGGGATCGATTAACATAGTTAACCTTGATCCCTCTTGTTATCACATGAAGTTGTCAAGGGTCACGAGTGATGGCCATGAGCACAGGAAAACATGCAGGTGCAGTTTTCAACAGTAGAAATCCCCTGTGCAGCGCGATTTAGCGCCATCTATGAGAGCGTTTTGAATTTCATTATAGTTGGCAGGTGGATAAACTTTAGCAGGGGTGCTAAAATAGCAGGTGTGCCTAGATCAATGGCCACACTTTATTTCAGCGCCGCAATATGATCAGACGTTAAAATCCTTAAGCGGGCCAAAATCTAAACCATGGTATTGCGGGAGAGCTATGTGGCGGAAAGTGGTGAGTTTCGGGCCCAAAAGTGGTGTGGGTCCAAACCTCCTTCGATGACCCCGAAATCACGTGCTTATTCAACGTCGAATCCAATAGTGGCACGTGGCCACCTCCTAGTCATCAATCCTCTGCCCGATCCCGAGGAGGAATCAATTAATGAACAAGGACTGGTAGTTGAAACCTCGACTCACTCCATAAATTAAAAGCATGGAGGGTATGGTCGTGGAGATAGAATTTTCAGTCCGAGGTACCATGATGGATGGTTTTTCCTATAGGCCCATGATGGTATGAGCTTGCGTCTGACAAAAGGATACACACATAGTCTGATAGAAGGATGCACATATGAAAAGCCTTGGATGGGATGGCCAGATGACTCTCCTAGCGGTTGCCCACTGATCTGAGTTTAAATAGATCAATTTAAGATTTTGTTAAGGTCGATGGTTGAGTAGAGCTCCCTATTTGTAATTGTTTAACAACCAAGCTATTCTCCGGTTATGTATGAGTCTTGAGACTTTCTCATTAATAGAAGTCAATTTCTTTCATCATCTTATTTCCTCTTGTGCTGAAACACTTGTGCATGGATGATCCAAACAAGATGTTGTAGTTGTATTGTAATGGAGGTTTGATTATAATGATTATATGATTTATTTCAGTATTTTCTTTCACTATCTTTTTTCGTCTTATGCTAAAATGATCGTGCATGGATGATCCAGATGATATGTTGTAGTTGTATTGTAATGGAGGTTTGATTATAGTGTTGCTGTGATATATTTTAGTATCTTAAACTTAAGTTCAAGAGTGCTCTTGTGCTTGAGTTTCTCTGGACCACGCTGCTTGAAGGCCGAATGCTCATGACAGACTTGTCCAATTTCCTCACTAAGTCTTCCTCCTTCTCACCTTTAGCCTTAAACCATTAATTGAAGTTAATGAGAACCTCATTTGCTTATGCATTGCTAGCCCAATGTTTTGTGTTTAAACAACCTTATGCTGAGCTTTGTCCATTTGACCTCCAATCATAAACTTACATCCACAAACATTTTGATGGGTACTAGGCTTATCCTCTTGCACTCTGAGGGTGAATCCCAGTGCTAACATTCTTGGTGCCGTTGTCAGGGAACAAATTGAATACATTTCCCTGGGATTGAATGACAAAGAAATTCTAATTCTGAAGGTGCATAAAAAATCGATACCTTGAAGATTGCAACTTGCAACTGGCGACTCAACTGTTTTAGGTGTGGCTTCCAAAGGTAGACACATGAGTTCAACTCCACAAATACCTATGGAAACACCTGAATTTGACCCAGAGAAGATTATTGAGAAAGGAAAGACCTCTCAAGAAGGAATTTCATCTACTGTACCAAGTGATTCTGGTAATTTACATGACCCTTCTTTTAAAACTCCAGTAGTTGTATCCAATTCTCCTTTTCTATCATCTACTGAAGTTTCCAGAAGTTTGGATTTTGAAAGCTTCCTTGTTGAAATCTCCCCTTTTAGTCCTCATTAGGAAGAAGAAATTTTTGAAACCCCCATTTCCCCTAATATTGTAAAGTGGTTTAGACCAAGGAGCTTAGAAGATTGTCCCACTTTGGGTTTTTCTACTCCTCGTCCTATCAAAATTGTTGTAACTAAAGAGGGGGAAAATTCGTTTCCCTTGAAACCTATACCATCCTCCTCCAACACTCAACCATTTCCCCTTTCCTTTAGGAACACAACTGTAGTCGTACCTGTCAAAACTCCATCTCCCCCTGGTTCTCCTACAGTTCACATCCCAATGACAGGTGCTAATCTTCCTAGAAACAAGATGGATTCCATAGTGGCTGCTAGATATGCCCCTCTTGTTTTACCTCAACCTATGAATTCTCTCCTAGTTGGAGACTAATTTAAGTACATGCCCATGTTCAGAGGGGAGGAAGACATAATTGCAGAATAACACCTTTCATCTTTTTATAGTTATGCAGATAATCTTAACATTGAAAATGAAGATGTGTGGATGAGATTTTTTGTACATAGCCTTGATGGTGAGGCTAGGAAATGGTTTAAGGGCTTGAATCCTAGATCTATTGTTGGAATTGAAGCTCTGGATGATTCATTCTTAAGGCATTGGGGGGATAAAAAAGAATTTCTTTATTATATTACAAAATTTGGGTCACTTAAGAGGAAAGAGGGGGAATCTGTTTCAGACTTCTCAAAAAGATTTAATAAGATGTACAATAAGATTCCCACTGAAATAAAGCCTACAGAAACCTCTTCCAAGATTACTTATGCCAACGCTTTTGAACCTGATTTTTTCCTCCTATTGAGAGAAAGAAGAGCTACCTCTTTATCTCACATGTAATATGAAGCCCTTGAAGTAGAGTTTAATATATTGGCAACTGACAAACTTAGGAGTAAATCTGATAGCGAAAAAAAAAAAGATAGGGCTGAAGCTTCAACTTCTGATTCCTCTGCTGTCCACCCTCAAGTGGATGAATTGACAAAACTGGTAAAATCACTTCCTGCAGAAATGGAGAAATTGAAATTTGAAGGAAATCAGAGCTATAGGACCCCCCATAATGTTGATAATAGGGGTAATTCCAGAAGACCCAATAATTCCCCTCAGATCATCCAAAGAGATCAAACAAATAGGGATAGGGATGATAAAAAAATCCAAGCCCGTCTCTAAAATAACCCGATTACTGATGAAGAAGGAGAGGAGGAAGATGATGATCCTGAAATGCATTGTCTTGGTGACACCTCTTCGTCTCCTCATTTAACCCAATATTCATATGAAGAGTCTCTCATGGATATCCAACTAAATGAGCTGAGCAAAGGGGAAAGGACCAATGGAAATCCAAATAGATACAACCTAAGGTCAAGGAAAAAAGAGGGGAAACCTGATAGGGGAATCCTAACACTTCTGATGAACCTACTAGAACAGAGAATCCTGCTAAGGGTGTGGCAACTAGAAACAAAGAAAAAGAGGCACAACACTCCCAGGCAGTGGTTAAGATTCCTACCCTAGAAGTTAAGGAGATTCTGAAGCCTCCCTCCTCTTTTATCTTTGAGAATGAGATTCAAAAGATTAAAATACCTGTACTTTTTTTGGAGCTAATGAGGATTTCAAAAGGTACCTTTCCAAAATGCTGCAGCCTGTAACTTCATCTTATCCCACAGATTCTTTCAATCTCCAAGATGAAAAACTAACTGTCATACTAGGACCTTTGGTAGAGGATAGGGATGAATCTTCCCCTCCTTTATATACATCATTGAACATTCATGATAAAGTGTTGCAAAACTGTTTGATGGATTCATGGGCATTTCATAATCTCATGCCTATGATTGTCATGGATGAGATTGGTTTTGAGGTTACAAAAAAATTCCATGACCTATACTCATTTGATTCCAGGAAAGTGAAGTGTCTTGGGGTTATTAAAGACCTGGATGTCTCCTTGTTCCAATTGCCAATGAAAAGTGTGGTCATGGATATTGTGGTGGTTTATGTCCCCCCTAAGCTTGGAATTATCTTCTCTATATCTTGGATCAAAATACTAGGGGGAACTTTGCAGATGGATCTTTCATATGCCACCATTCCTGTGTTTGGGGGGAATATAGAAGGCTTTATAGGGAAGCACAACTTGCTTACATTATTAGTGATGAAACAAATCCTACCAAGTACCCCATTTTTGTAGTTGATACTGATTTAGGAACCAATATGTTACATCTCACTGATGCTCTGCAAACACCTATTGAAATAAAAAATCAACCTATTACCTCTTGTGAAGATCCTTCTGCCAATACCTCTGTTTGGAAGATGTTTTTTGATGGAGCCTCTTCTAGGGAGAGTGTTGGTGCTGGGGTAGTTTTTATTTCCCCTACTGTAATGTCCCCCACCTCTTGATGAAGAGGTTTGGAGAGACTCAGTAGTCTAGTCATCCCCACTAGACTGTAGTCTCATGAAACATGGGGAAACGTTAGCTAAACTCAATGTTATAATTTAAATTTGACTTGAAAAGGTAAAAGGTAACTCACTGGAGGAATAGAGCGCTTGGGGTTGAGTTGGGAGTTGAACCTAAGGGTTAACTTAACTCAACAAAGGAATAGAAATAGGTATAAAGAAAATCCTAGGGAGCACCTCTCATTCATCTTGGATTATTATGCATTTTGCTATTGGGCTCTTGATCACACAATTTTGAGGGTTTTCAGAATACAAACCATAGAGAACAACTCGGTGGTGAAATATTCCACCCATCTTGTTCCAATATTGGTCTCAAGGATTAAATACTCCTCCCACACCATTCTACAACATTCACAGGTTCCATCACTCATCCAAGAGAGCAACAGACCATACCCTTGAGGGTTTCCAGCAAGGGGGCACATCATTATTTGGAGATAAGTTCGATCCAGAGGTATGAGAAGGCTTTTGGAGATTTGGGCACTTGGGTTTTCTTTGTAGGCCCATGATCTATCATTCCAGTGCTTTTGGAGATGGTTACTCCTCATAGTTGATTTATTGGAGCATTGAGTCGATTTGGAGAGAAGGAGGGAGATATTGAGATTCAGATCTGCCCAGTTGGAGGGGTTATACTTAAGATTTGTTCCTGAGACTTCACCTAGTGCCTTGCAGTGGCTCGATCTATATTTCTATGAAGTTTCAGGGTATTTGGATGGTTCAATCATCAGTGCCGAAATATTGAACTTGATAGTTTTCAGGAGGGCGCAGTCTTGATTGAGGATTCAACAGTTTGGAGGAGCAGATCTTGGCATCAGGGCTTGAGACTTCAGGGAGGGATTCTACTTTCCCCGATATATCATTTGGTAGAGTTTGATGCTATTTGGAGGTCTCCTTCAGCTAGGCCGAAACACTAGGTCTTCACAACCATCCAGGGGAGCATATCTGCAGCTAGGGGGGTTTGGACTTAACCCTGGTGTTTGCACCCAATTCGTCACTTGGTGAGCAAATTAAGAGTGCTTACATGCCCAGTTGGGCTCTTCTAGGCATGACAGCTGTAGAGTAAAAGGTTAGAAAGAGAAACAACAAAGCTATTAACAAGAATTAAACTAAAACTAATAAAAACTATGAGCATCTAAAATAAATGAAAAATAGAGACAAATGGACCAATATCACCAATGTATGAGCTGATCTATTGATGAAATCCAAAGGAACAATGAAGAAAGGGGACTTGGGTCCCTTCTTTCTCCAATGGAAGGCTCTTGAGGCCCTCAAAGCTTGCTCTCCTTACAAATGAAAAGATGAAAATGTGGATGAAAGAACTCCAAGCTTATTCACTCAAGAGAGGGGTGAATAGCTCTATGAAATGCAGCTTGTGATGTTTATTGCCAAAGAATGATCCCTTAGCAATCTCAGCAGCATAACAATACAAAGAATTCCTTAAGAAAGTGATGGTTATTCATGGCTTTTTATAGCCTAGCATTGGGTTATTATGTGACCTCTTTTGAATGTGAAAAGGGGCTCTTTAGGGCACAATTAGGTCTTTGACCAGCCCACCATGCAGATTGAGCTCGGATTTGGTGTCAAATCGACTTGGGAGCTGATCCATTAGTGGTTGGGAGGCCGACCAATTTCAATAAATGCGCCGTTTAGCAGGTGCGCGGGTTTTTTGCCCAACAGCCGCGCATCGTGCATGTATGCACGCATTGTACGTTGCTGTTACGCACATATGCGCGCGCACCCAGGTTCTGTAAGGCGCCCTTCAATTTTTTGGTCATTTTATATAGTTTTTGACCCTTTTGCCATGTTGTGGAACTAATCCTGTGCCATGAATGACTTCAATCCTGTTTTGACGATGCAGAGTTCTTGTCGCCATGTGCTGACGAAATTTCAGTGATAACAGATGCCCCCTGATGGATGAGGTTAGGAGCATACGTATAGCCGAAATCCATCAATGTTTCTTTTACTGAGAATGGTGTTGTAAGGGAGAGCAAGAGTGGGGCCGTGTAGAGAAATCCTTTGGAGAAGAAAGGAACCTGTAGATCCCGACCTTCCACAAGGTGCGTAACAATATACAACTGTGTACAAACGAGGCGGGCATGCCCCATGCTCGTATTTATGTAACTCTGAAAAAAGATGACGGAAATGTTGGTGTAGACAACTGCAGCGCCCTCGGGGGCGGTATGATAAAGGCAGAATACAAGTCTGTAAGTGAACATACTCTGAACAATAGGCAATGATCGCAATAACAGGCAGCGACGATGATGCGGGCAGTGATGGCCCTGCCAAGTTCAGAGGTCTTCGACAACTGATAATAATAACTGCAATAGTCGCAAAGTAAGACCCACCGCGACATGAGAAAGTGTTGGCGTCGAATGTTATGGGGGTCAACGACATCAGGGAACAATGGGGTTTCCCCCTGTGCCATCCGAGATCTCTCATTGAATGGAAAATGAGAATCAAGATACTGTCGCCCTTCTGGAAAATTGTGCTGATGTCGACAAAAGGGGGATGCGACTCCCAGAAGCAAAGGGCTGCACGGAATCTATTGTGGTGAGGAAGTGGCATAGGTACATGGACGAAGTCAAGGAGTGGGAAGACTCAAGACTGCCCTTGGCTAGAGAATGTATGAGACAAACAGTGGCCGCAACCGTGTGACAAGGTCGAGTGTCAGGGGGACGCCAAGACCAAGGATAAGTTGTGCCAGAGGCGGGACAAGGTGAACAAATTCAGAGGGTATAGGTAAGTGATCTGGGTAGTACTCTGAAGATATAGACGATGCCGACGAGGGTAATATGAGAAGTAATGCTCCAACCAAGGGTGACATGGGTTGCGTGTGGCCAAAAGGAAAGCAGGTCTCCAATGGTGACGACAAAAGTAAATAACCGGAAATAGATGCGTTTGTACAATAAATAATGAATAATTGTGGGAAAATGTACAAGTACAGAAACGGGTGCCCCAGTGTGAAATGAGTGCCCCAGGGAGGGCAAAAATTTCGAGGAAAACTGATGAAGGGTGGGGGCCCCATTGGTGAGTTTCTGTATGCGGTAGGTGAAATGAAGATATGTTCGCAGATGGGCAAACCGAAGGTGGATGAAATGGTGGGTTCATGATCCTGCGGAGGTGCAGGTAAAAAAGAACATAACCATAAAGCGATGATCTGGGAGTCCATATGGGAGGCTAGCAAAAATGAGGAGAAGAAGTATGTGGTTGATCTGCAACATGATGAAAGACTACTGGGACTCCCATCCCTAAAGGGTAATGAAAAAAACAACATGAGTGTCAAAAAGTGCCAAAAGGTGCTATGAATGGGACAACTCATGTGGGTGAGCATGCTACCGGGTGATAGTACTGAAGATGCAACTGGAGGTGTGAGTATTGTAGAGCCGGGAATGGGTATCCTAAAGGCCAATATCAGAGGGTGTGACTGGAAATGTAAATGCAATACAACGGGAGAGACTACATGCCATTGCTGAGTATATACCTGAAGAAGTGATGTGGAGAGATGCTGATCAAGTACCTGCACATAGAACAACCAAATACCCAAAGTGAACAATATCTGAAGAGAATCAAAGATATGAGCATATATTTGACAAATGTGACTATGCGCGTGCGTACCTGACCATGATATGGAAAAAAGGCACCCTGGGGGCTGAGGATGAAAAGTGACCCAGGGACAGCCGTGATGTAGGCGGCGGGATGGTGATCCCGTGGCTAAAGACGGTTCGAAAAATGGACGCCGTGGGCTCCTGTAATGGTGAGTGGAAGTTTGGCAAAAGGCCTATATATAGCTGTAGGGCCCATATTGCCACCTCATTTGTACCTGCTGCTACAGTGAGTTTTCGAGCAGATTCAGAGGAGATTGAGTGATTCTGGGAGCACGAGGTACCCGATCAACGACGTGCGAGTTTCAGGTTAGTGGTCTGATCGGCCCGCATAGAAATAGGTTTCTATTTTTTGGGCAGGGTAGGTAGGGGGGGCCGTACACTGGGTTTTAGGGGGTTTTGACTAGAGGGTGGGCCCACATGCGCGGGTGATTCAGTGGAAGGCGCGCATACGTACGCGCCTGTCCACTGAATAAGTGCGCCGTGGTGCGCGTGAGGTGAAAGTTAAGGTGCGCCCTAGGGGTGTGCCTGTGGG
>ML838456.1:0-11619 GCA_009831015.1 Picea engelmannii | reverse complement strand
CTATGTTTGTTTGATTATCCCCTTTATAAGTTGAGGGGTCTAAGTGGTGCAGTATTTAGAGCATGCATATCATCATTCTTAAGAAGGAAAATGATTTTTCCCCACATCCAAGAGCTTACAATGAAAATTTTAGTTCAAATGCGTGGCCTCCTGTGTGGACAGAGGCGCATATGGCGCCTGCGCGCTGATAGAACTAAAAAAGAAAGCGCATGCGCGCCCGACGCGCGCCTGTGGGGTGGAATACCCGTGCGCCTGTGTCAAAAGTCTGAGAAGAAAAATCCGGATGGATTTCTCTCCAATTTCTTGTGAATTGTCTGGTTAGCAGGTCGGCAGAGGTCGGTTTGTGAACCTGCAAGTCAATGAAATCAAAAGGAAAGAAAAATGAACCCAAATGAGGGAGGAATTGATACCTTATCCCCAGTACGGTCGCCAATCTGTTTGCACCCAATTCGTCACTTGGTGAGCAAATTAAGAGTGCTTACATACCCAGTTGGGCTCTGCTAGGCATGACAGTTGTAGAGTAAAAGGTTAGAAAGAGAAACAACAAAGCTATTAACAAGAATTAAACTAAAACTAATAAAAACTATGAGCATATAAAATAAATGAAAAATAGAGACAAATGGACCAATATCACCAATGTATGAGTTGATCTATTGATGAAATCCAAAGGCACAATGAAGAAAGGGGACTTGGGTCCCTTCTTTCTCCAATGGAAGGCTCTTGAGGCCCTCAAAGCTTGCTCTCCTTACAAATGAAAAGATGAAAATGTGGATGAAAGAACTCCAAGCTTATTCACTCAAGAGAGGGGTGAATAGCTCTATGAAATGCAGCTTGTGATGTTTATTGCCAAAGAATGAGCCATTAGCAATCTCAGCAGCATAACAATACAAAGAATTCCTTGAGAAAGTGATGGTTATTCATGGCTTTTTATAGCCTAGCATTGGGTTATTATGTGACCTCTTTTGAATGTGAAAAGGGGCTCTTTAGGGCACAATTAGGTCTTTGACCAGCCCACCATGCAGATTGAGCTCGGATTTGGTGTCAAATCGACTTGGGAGTTGATCCATTAGTGGTTGGGAGGCCGACCAATTTCAATAAATGCACCGTTTAGCATGCACGGGTTTTTTTCCCAACAGCTGCGCATCGTGCACGTATGCGCGCATTGTACGTTGCTATTACGCGCATATGCGCGCACACCCAGGTTCTGTAAGGCGCCCTTCAATTTTTTGGTTGTTTTATATAGTTTTTGACCCTTTTGCCATGCTATGGAACTAATCCTGTGCCATGAATGACTTCAGTCCTGTTTTGACGATGCGGAGTTCTTGTCGCCATGTGCTGACGAAATTTCAGTGATAACACCTGGATTCTCCTTGTATTGATCTTCATTGTATATCCAAGCTTGGGGGATTGCATATTCTTTCTGAGAGCATTTTTTAGCAGCTCATATCTTATCTATTGGAGATATTTGAGGTTATTCCAGATATGCATCCTTCTTGTATCAGGTTATTTCTTATTACATCAATAAAGGTTAGATCTTGTTGTTGGTTCAATATCTTGTGTTATCTTGTATCTTCAATGCTTGTATTCGGATCTAAGCTTAAATAACTGAACTGTAAACCCTAAGGCTGAAACTTAAGAGGCCAACCTGCAAATAAACATACACAACAATAAAATCAATGGTTAGTTAGTGTTCCAAGTGAAAAAATTGGCTTGGGAACATTATAGTGGTATCAGAGCTTTGATCCTCCCATCATGTGAGGATTAGCGCATGCATAAGTTCAGTGGAATTTATATGGGCAGAAGAAGGAAACAAATAGGTGAGGTTGAGGCTAAAATGGAGGGACCAAGTGAGGACAGTGAGCCACAGATGATAGCAGGGATTGCTAGGGATTTATAATGCTCCATAGAGGTATCACATAGTGAACTTGTTCATCACCTACAAGAGAGCCAGGATGAAATACGCAGAGGACATGATGAAATATCAGATACCTTGAAAAAGGTAAGTGACAACCAAGAGATGATATCATGGCTTCTGATGCAGATGAATCATGGAGGTAAGGTTCCATAAACTTACGACAATAAAGAAGATAGTGGTTCTCAGGAAAGATATAGACATCAACATGATCACATTCCCCACTATCACACCGAGGGAAAGAGTCATGGAGGAGGTGCACCATAGGGGCAAACACACAACATGACAACCCATAGGCCCTATCTTCCTTCATTCTTGGATGAGCAACCATAACTAGGCTACCAAGACAATTTTGATGATAACTTTGATCAGTATGTCAGGGAATACAACTCACTAAGCATTATAGTTCAAAGACAAATCACCTTAGATCAATATTGTGGACATAAATTTAGAGGGAAAAGTCAGAGTTCGTACCACAAGAACAACTATGAGTTAGAGCACAAGGCTAGGAATATGCAGATCCCCTACTTTGATGGTTCAACCAAGATGACTGCATAGGCCTGGGTACAAAAACTAGACACTTACCTACAGCTTAACCCTATGAGAGAGATGGATACCATCAAGTTTTCCACTATGTACTTGGAGGGAAAATCTCATGACTGATGGTACCATGGGTTAACTACACTTGGCCACAATCAGATAGTGGCATACACCGAGTTTACACAAAGTCTCATTGACAGATTTGACCAGGGGGATCCAAAAATCCATTTCAGGGAACTCACACAACTCAGATAGACAAGATCACTGGAGGTGTATATTTAGGAGTTTCAGAGGCTCACGGTCATGGTACAGGATGTTTCATATTCTAGACTCATGATGCTTTTCACAGAGGGTTTGATGGAACCCTTAAAACGTTGGGTTAAGGCTTTCAAGCCTACCAACTTGCAGGATGCTATTTGGAGGACGAGAGATCTAGGTCTAGCAACAAAATCCAAGTTTATGCCTAGACCACCTCCAAACACTGGAGGAAGAGATCAAAGACAACCAATGAACCTAGGAGGAAGAAACCCAAGGGGGTTTGACAGGGGAAGAGGTAGGATGGATGAGAAAACTAGAAGAGAACTAAGAAGAAATGAACTATGCTACACATGCAAAGAGCCGTTGGACCCATACCACAAGTGTATGGGCTGTGGTAAGGCTCATTACATTGAGGTAACATCGGATAATGAGGAGGATGAGGATTTCATCCACATCCAAAACATAGAAGCAGGCAAAATCGAAATTGCAGAAGAGAAGGTTACAGGTCACGACAATGAAACATAGGAGAAAGATACATTGGAATCTATCAGTGGGGTACCCAAGTACAACACCTTCAGGATGAGAGGAGTATTGCAAGGGAAAAGGGTTTCGTTTCTCATTGATGGGGGTGCTTCTCACAACTTCATTGAATCAACACTGCTACAGAGGAGGCATGTACCCAGAGTTGAATTTGAAGGATTCAAGGTGGAGGTAGCAGGAGGGAGCACCATGCTTTGTAACATGTATATTACATGGATGAATCTTACACTAGGTAGGCATGACTTAGCACATGAATTCTATGTGATGGACTTCCCTGATATAAACACCATCCTTGGAGTTCAGTGGCTTAGTACGTTGGGACCTATCACCACCAACTACAAGACTATGGAGATGTCTTTAACAGAGGAGAGTGGGAGAAAGGTAGTTCTCAGGGGCATGTATGGAAACACAACTAGAGTAGTTACAACAAAGCGTATGGAGGCCATTTTCATAAGAGAGAAGATTGTATATGCTATAGAGTGTAATATTTTGGCACGTGTGGACAAGAAAGGAAAGGTTCACTATGCACCTGAGATTCAGAGGATTATTGAAAAACATAGCAAGGTGTTTGGACCCATTCCACTGGGAGTGCCACCATATAGGGGGTTTGAGCATATCATAGAGCTGAAAGAGGGGGAGAAACTTGTCATCACCACCCCCTACATACACTCAAAGAATTACAAAGATGAGATAGAGAAGGCCATCAAGGAACTATTAGACATGGGTCACATTAGACCAAGTTCCAGTCCTTTTGCATCTTCAGTGGTACTAGTCAAGAAGAAGGATGGGACCATGCACATGTGCATTGATTTTAGGGCATTAAACAAGAAAACTATTAAAAACAGGTATCCCATTCCAAGGATTTATGAGCTATTATATGAGCTCCATGGGGCTGTTTACTTTACCAAGATTGACTTGCGCTCTGGTTATCATCAGATCAAAATGAGGGAGCAGGACATCCCCAAAACTGACTTCAGTTGTCACAACGACCACTATGAATTCCTAGTGATGCCATTTGGATTAACCAATGCGCCATCCACATTTCAGTCATGCATGAATCATGTCTTCAATAAGCAGTTGAGGAAGCATCTTCTTGTATTTTTTGATGACCTATTGATCTATAGTAAGATGTGGGAGGAACATCTTCAACACATGGAATGGATTTTGACCATCATGGAGGACCAATCCTTGTATTCCAAGGAGTCCAAATGTGAATTTGGAATGACAAAGGTCCTTTACTTGGGGCACATCATTGGAGTGAAAGGGGTATAGGTACACCAAGATAATATCCAAGCGATACTTGACTGGCCCACACCTAAGACTCTTATAGAGTTGAGGGGGTTTCGTGGCATCTGCAGTTATTACAGGAGGTTCATCAAGGGATTTTCACAGCTCTATGCACCCTTGACCGATTTGACCAAGAAAGGGGCCTTTAGATGGAATGCAAAGGCATAATATACGCTTGACAAAATGAAAAAGGTGATGAGAACATTCCCAGTTTTAGCCTTGCCATATTTCGGCCAACCCTTCGCATTGGAGTGTGATGCATCCAGAGAGGGCATTGGGTCTGTATTGATGCAGAATAAGCACCCCCTTGCCTACAAGATCCTAAATTTGAGGGGCCCTGAGCTTATGTACACTATCTATGATAAATAAATTTTGTCCATCATGCACGCCTTGGACAAATTCAGGAAATATTTGGTAGGGGAAATATTTGTAGTGAGATTAGATCACAACAACCTTAAGTACTTCTTGGAACATAAGGACTTGAATGAGATAATACAAAATTGGGTTAGCAAGATACATGCCTATGATTTTGACATTGAATTTGTCAAAGGGAAGAATAACGTAGTTGCATATGCATTATCCAGGAGGCCATCCGTTTATGCTATGACCAACATCTCAGTTGACTGGAAGGACCACCTCTTGGTGGAATACTCCAAAAACCAGTTCACTTGTCAGTTAATGGATGGGAAGATACAGGATGACAACTTTAGAGTCATAGATGACATCATCTACTACAAGGGCCGAATCTTCTTGGTTCCTAAGTCAACTTTCAAGGCCAAGATACTACATGCATGTGATGACTCACCAGTGGCAGGGCACCAAGGCATTGTCAAAACATACATACATGTATGGGAAAGGTTTTCATGGAGGGGCCTCCAAGAATATGTAGTGCACCACATCAAAGAGTGCACTACTTGCCAGGAAAACAAAGATGAGAATACCCATCCAGTCGGAATGTTACAACCTTTACCCATTCCAGAGCACAAATGGGAAAGAATCTCCATGGATTTCATCATGGGATATCCAAGGGCACAAGGGAAGGATTGTATTTTCGTGGTGGTGGACAGGTTAACAAAGTTTGCACACTTCTTCTCCATTTCCACAGACTTCAGCGTAACACAAGTTGCAAATATGTTCTTCAGGGAGATCTTCAGGCTACACGGGTTGCCCAAGACCATTGTTAGTGACAGGGATAGCTGATTTATGAGCACCTTTTGGCATGATTTAATCAGGTTGGTTGGTACGGCTTTGACCCCTAGCACCAACTACCATCCTCAGACAGATGGGCAAACTGAAATACTCAACAAGTGGGTGGAAGGCTACCTCAGGAATTATGTAGTAGGATAGAAAAAGGCATGGGTTAGGTGGCTACACCTAGGGGAATACTTTTACAACAACACTCATCACATGGTCCATTGGTATGACTCCATTCAAGGCCTTGTACAGTTATGATTCTCTCTCCTTTGTAGAGATTTCCTTTGGGGATAGCAGAGCTCCGATGGTACAGGATTGGGTGCAGTAGTGTCAGGACATACTCATGGAATTAAAGGATCATCTACAAAGGGCATAGAATCAACAAAAGGTCCAGGCAGACAAGCATAGGGTAGAGTGCACTTTTGAGGTTGGTGACTTGGTCTACTTAAGGCTCCAACCGTACAGGTAGGCTTCCATCAAAAGAAGTGGAGCATAAAAACTCCAACCCTGATTCTTTGGACCCTACAGGATCAACAAGAAGGTAGGGGTCGTGGCTTATGATCTAGAGCTTCCATAGAGAAATGCAATACACAACGTCTTCCACATATCATGTTTGAAGAGGGCCATTGGCCAACACATCATCCCACTTGAGGTACTACCACCTTTAGATGAAGAGGGGAAATTGGTTTTGATGCCGGAAGAGATATTGGAGGTTCAGGAGAAGAAACTCAGGAGGAGGAGCATCAAGGAATATTTAGTCAAATGGAAAGACTTGCTTATTGAAGATGCCACATGGGAGAGTGAACATGTGTTATAGGAGACATGCTCAGAATTGCTTGTGGACAAGAAATTTCTAGCAGGGGAGACTGTAATGACCCCCACCTCTTGATGAAGAGGTTTGGAGAGACTGAGTAGTTTAGTCATCCCCACTAGATTATAGTCTCATGCAGCATGGGGAAAAGTCAGCTAAACTCAATGTTATAATTTAAAGTTGACTTGAAAAGGTAAAAGGTAACTCACTGGAGGAATAGAGCACTTGGGGTTGAGTTTGGAGTTGAACCTAAGGGTTAAATTAACTCAATAGAGGAATAGAAAGAGGTATAAAGGAAAGCCTAGGGTGCACCTCTCATTCATCTTGGATTATTATGCATTTTTCTATTGGGATCTTGAGCACACAATTTTGAGGGTTTTGAGAATACAAACCCTAGAGAACAACTCGGTGGTGAAAGATTCCACCCATATTGTTCCAATATTGGTCTTGGGGATGCAATACTCCTCCCACACCATTCAACAACATTCACAGGTTCCATCACTCATCCAGGAGAGCAACATGCCATACCCTTGAGGGTTTTTAGCAAGGGGGCACATCATTCTTTGGAGAGAAGTTCAATCTAGAGGTCTGAGAAGGCTTTTGGAGATTTGGGCACTTGGATTTTCTTTGCAAGCCCTCGATATATCATTCCAGTGCTTTTGGAGAGGGTTATCCTCCTAGTTGATTTATTGGAGCATCGAGTCGATTTGGAGAGAAGGAGAGCAATACTGAGATTCAGATCTGCCCAGTTGGAGGGGTTATACTTCAGATTTGTTCCTTAGACTTCACCTAGTGCCTTGCAGTGGCCCGATCTATCTTTCTATGAAGTTTTAGGGTATTTTGATGGCTCAATCATCATGGCTGAAATATTGATCTTGACAGTCTACATGAGGGCACAATCTTGATTGAGGATTCAATAGTTTGGAGGAGCAAATATTGGCATCAGGGCTTGAGACTTTAGGGAGGGCTTCTACTTGCCCCAATCTATCATTTGGTGGAGTTTGATGTTATTTGGAGGTCTCCTTCAGCTAGGATGAAACACTAGGTCTTCACAACTATCTAGGGGAGCGTATCTGCAACCAGGGGGGTTTGGACTTGACCCTAGATTCTTCTGGTATTGATCTTCATTGTACATCCAACCTTGGGGGCTTGCATATTCTTTCCGAGAGAATTTTTTAGCAGCTCATATCTTATCTATTGGAGCTATCTGAGGTTATTCCAGATATGCATCCTTCTTGTATCAAGTTCTTTCTTATTACATCAATAAAGGTCAGATCTTGCTGTTGGTTCCATATATTGTGTTATCTTGTATCTTCATTGCTTGTCTTCGGATCTAAGATTAAATAACTGAGCTATAAACCCTAAGGCCAAAACTTAAGAGGCAAACTTGCAAATAAACATACACAACAAGCAAATCAGTGGTCAGTTAGTGTTCCAAGCGAAAAAATTGGCTTGGTAACATTACACCTACCCAAGAGACCATATCTTTGTCTTACAAGATTGAATTTCAAACAACAAACAATGTGACATAATATGAGGATATTGTTTTGGGTTTGAGGGCTACTAAAGACATGAATATTGAAGAGTTAGAAGTGTTTGGAGATGCTGAGTTAACTGTTCATCAAGTCAAAAATATGTATCAAGCTAAACACCCCAGGTTGAGGACCTACATAAATGAAGTCTTGTTGATAGTTTCTTCTTGCCTTTTAATATCTCATTTGTTCCAGGAGAGGAGAACACTATGGTAGATTCCTTGGCAACAAGTAATTTCAGGGTTCCTTTGCCCCCGAAACTCAAGTATGATGTGGAAGTAAAGTATAAACCCTCTATTCTTGACAATGTCAAACATTGGAAGGTTTTTGAGGATGATCTTGAGATAAAAAGATTTCTTGAGACTGTGGATGAATTTTCGGATTTACATATTGATAAAGATTAGGATATTGAAGAAAGACCCCATGCTGATATTTTTTTGAATAAAATTGTTGACCATCATATTGTTCAGTTACCCAATAACCATATTCCAAAAGTACGTGTTCCCTTGGAGAGATTGTTTGACATAAATGATGTGGCTGTAAAGATTAAAGGTTCAACTGAAAAAGCTGATGTGACTGAATGCTATTTAGGAACAAAGGAAGACCCAAAGCATGTTAAATTGTCTAGCAGTTTGTCAAAGGAACAAAGGGCTGAGTATGTCCATATTTTGAAAGAGTTTGTTGATGTGCTTGCCTGGAAATATGAAGATTTAAGAACATATGACACAAACATCATTGAACATAAGATCCCTTTGAAAGAGGAGACCAAGCCTTTTAGGCAAAAACCTAGACAAACAAATCCCATGTTGCTGCCTATTTTGGAAAAAGAAGTGAAAAAGATGTTGGATGCCTAGACAATCATTCCTTTGAGATATTCAGAATGGGTGGCTAACTTGGTGCTTGTGAGGAAGAAAAATGGGGAAATCGGGTTATGTGTTGATTTCAGGAATTTGAACAGGAGCTCCAAAAAAGATAAGTACCCCTTGCCAAAGATGGAGCACATTTTGCAGAGAGTGACTGGTTCATCTAGGATGTCTATGATTGATGGCTTCTCTGGCTACAATCAGATCTCTTTCCTGCTTGAAGATAAAGAGAAGATAACATTCACTACTCCTCGGGGCACATTCATGTATGCTAAAATGCCCTTTGTATTGATGAATACAGGAGCAACTTTCCAATGAGCCATGGACATTGCCTTTATTAGGGAGAAAGACAAATTTGTAGTCATCTATATGGATGATATTACAGTGTTCTCAAAATCTGACAAAGATCATTGTCATCATTTGATGAAGGTCTTCCTGAAATGCAGAAGGTTTGGTCTCTTTCTCAATCCTAATAAATATTTGTTTGCTATGAACAAAGATAAATTATTGGGGCACATTGTGTCAAAAAAAGGGGTAAGAATTGATCCAAGCATAGTAGAGGCCATCCAGACCTTATCTTTTTCGATATCTAAGAAAGAGGTTCATTCTTTCTTGGGTAAAATCAATTTTCTAAGAGGGTTCGTCTCTAACTTTGGTGAATTAGTGAAGTACATTACAGCCATGCTCAGAAAGGGAAATGAGGTGAAATGGACTTCTGAAGCTCGATAAACTTTTGACCAAATCAAAAGGGATTTGACTGAAGCACCTGTGCTCATCATCCTTGACTATTCTAAGGAATTTTTGATATTTTCCTTTGCCTCATTTGACACATTGGCTGTTGTTTTGCTACAAAAAAATACAGAGGGGTTAGAGCATCCTATTTCCTTTTTCAGCAGAGCATTGAGGGATGCAGAAATGAGATATGATATCATGGAAAAGCAAGATTATGATTTGGTCAAATCCCTCAAAGCTTTTATAATATATGTTCTGCATTCAAATATTGTTGCATATGTCCCTTCAGCCTCAATGAAAGAGATATTGATCCATCGTGAAATAGAGGGGAAGAGAAGCAAATGGATTGCTAAAATTCTAGAATTTGACCTTGAAATGAATCCCACTAAATTGGTGAAAGGATAAGGTTTGGCTAGGTTGTTGGCTAAATCAAATTGCAAAGACTTGGGGTTTAATTTTATGAACATAAACTCAGAAAATCAGCAAGTCAATATTGTTGATAAAGGCTCTCATGTCATCTCTAGCTTGGCAGAATGCACTTGGTATAAAGACATCATACATTTTTTGCAGAAGTTAGGACCTCTTGATGGCTTGGAAAAGAACAAGGTGAGAGCTTTGAAACTCAAAGAAATCAAATATTATCTCATTGACCAGGTTTTGTATTGGAAAGATCCTCTGGGAGTTCTTTTGAGATGTTTGGATCCACAGGAGGCCTTAAGGGCCATCACTGATTTTTATGACAACTTGTGTGGGGGGCATCATTTTTGGAGGACCACAGCTTATATGATCCTCAGAGCTGGGTATTTCTGGCCTAGCCTTTTTACTGATCTCTGTGCAAAGATTAGAGCTTGTGTCAAATGCCAAAAATTTTCTGGAAAGCAACAACTCAAATATTTTCCTTTGAAGCTTGTGGTGGTTTCTGGACCTTTTCAACAGTGGGGTCTTGACTTCATTGGAGAAATCCACCCAACATCAAGTGGTCAACACAGGTGGATTTTGACTGCCACTGATTATTTCACCAAGTGGATAGAAACAATTCCTACAAGGAGTGCTTCCCACAAGGTAATCATTAGCTTCCTTGAAGATATCATATCCAGATTTGGTTGTCCAAGCAAGATTATTACTAACAATGCTGCCTCCTTCAAAGCTGAACCATTGATAAAGTTATTTGAACAGTATGGGATTACATTAATCCATTATACTCCTTACTACCACCAAGGAAATGGTTTGGCAGAGTCCTCTAACAAGAGCCTCATAAAAATCATCAAGAAATTGTTAGAAGATAATAAGAAGGCATGGGACTCAAAGTTGAAATTTGCATTATGGGCCGAAAGAATTAAAACAAATAGGTCACTTGGTGTTTCCCCTTTTTAGCTTGTATATGGGGTTGAAGCTATCTTTCATACTCATCTTGCCTTGCCTGTGGCAAAATTCCTCCAGGACTACCAAGGAGAACCTGATGATATGGTCAGGAGGATACAACAACTGGTAGAAGTACAACAAACCAGGGAGCAACTACTTGATAAATCCTAGGACCATGAAAAAAAGATAAAATGAGACTTTGAAAAGAAGGTAAGCAAGGAATATTTTCAGCTGGGTGATCTAGTGCTCAAATGGGATGCACCCAAGCAAGACAAAGGAAAACATGGTAAATTTGAAGCCTTATGGATTGGTCCTTTCAAGACTTCTGAGGTATTTTCAAATAACACTTATAAATTGCAGAACTTGTAGGAATCCAAATTTTTTGGTGGCCCTATCAATGGGCAACTTCTAAAAAAATATTTTTCTTAAGCCATTGTTACACATTATTTTGGTCACTCTGATGATGACCCTACAGACATGTGTTCAGGTTTCTAAAACAATATTTCACATGAGGAAAATGGCTAAGTTCTTCCCCTACAAGACACATTTTTAGAATGACGCTGCAGGCTGACAGTGTTACACAATGCA
>ML838455.1:14356-25205 GCA_009831015.1 Picea engelmannii | reverse complement strand
TTCTTAGGTCAATACACAATTCACATCCTCTAACTACAAAATCCATACACAACAATATTTGTTTTCCAAGCTCATATTTCTTCATGTTGGCTTGCAATTAATTGTGTTGAAGGGTTAAAAATATCATCTCCAAATGTTTCAAAGATCTTCCCAAATCTTGCTAAAATTCAAAATATCATCCAAGGAGGCTACAATAAACAAGTTCAAGAAATGGTCTTAAGATATCACCCATAAATCTTATAAGTGTTGTCATAGTATTGTGTAATATAAATTGCATAATGACTCACTCATGCAATCCATGTTTTTTTTGAAAGTAATATTCTAAATTATTCTTTGTGTATATTGTCATATTGGTATCCTTACTTCTAATCCAACTTCATGATAATACATGCTTACAATATTTGGTTGATTAGTGCCTTGATTATTTGTAGGGGATATATATATTACAATATTACAATGTAATAGTAATGCCATATTACAATGTAATATGGCATTACCATATTACATTACCATATTACATTGTAATATGCCATACAATATGGTATACCATATTTCATGTAATTTGTTTTTTAAAACCTAAAGTCATCGTCACAAGTTCGTCGGAAAAATTTTACTATTTAACCACCACCGTCGCTATAGCGACGAAACTTTGTCACAATTTTCCATGAATATTTATTGCATATACAACATGTGCATCATAAATTTGGTTTTGAGATATTGCACTTATCAATATTACCACGGATTTTCATCGCAAGTTGCAATGGGCTTTCGTCGCACATTCAGCAGTTGCGTCATAAGTTATTGGCTTGGCATAACTTTTCGTCGCAATTGTGACGAAGTTTCGTCGTAATTGCCACATTTCTTCATTGTTATTGCGACGATAGTTCGTCGTAATTGCGACGATGCACAGGGTTAACCGATATTGAAGGTGGTGACACGTGGAGAGCTAATTTCATCGATGTTTCCACGCACACTTGGATCATGGATATAGCGACGAAATTATTCCGATGAAAAAAAATCTCAGCTTTCGTGGAAATTGCGACGGATAAGTGTGGCAATATCAACAAAAAACCGTCGCAAATTTGGTCATATGTACTAGTTCACTTTGTAACCAAAACTTAAAGCTAGCCCCACAGGCCTAGGTGCGCACTCCTAAATAGGGTCACATGGAAATGATATGGCCAAGCGTCAAGCCCTAAGGGTTGTGTTCTTCCCCTTACCCTACAAGTAATGGTCAGATGGTGGATTTTGATATGACCGTGGTCCGCTCTGCTCGCCCCTGCTCCTGGTCGTAGCCTTGAGTCCTATGCAAAAAATCCCACCAGTGCTTAGGCCCTTTATTCTGGCCCCCGTGCCCTTTTCTGAACTGCATAGTAGAGTTCCCCCCTTATGAGCTGTGGTTATATGAAATAATAAAACCTGTGGGCTGGGGCTTAGCCCCAACCCCCTTTTGCCTCTACCCTGCCATTTAAAACACCTTAAATATTTTAAATTGGGCTTGTAATATCAAGTCCCAACGTGGCATATTGGTGTTTGAACTATCCATAAAACTTCCACTACCAAGAGGTCATGCAGTCGAATCCCACAAAGATCCAAAAATTGTATCCAACCAACAAATGATGGGGTGCCACGTGGAAGCCCACGTCTGGGCCACGTGGCACCTTTTCATTTGCCCATAAATGTGCCACTTGTCGAAACAGGATTGGACCATGTTTTTCATATGCCTAGTTATCATTCTGTTGTGCTGCCATGTGTCTCAATGCTATGTCAGCATGACGTCATCCTGACGTCAACATTATCTTTTTTCCTATTGACCTGTTGACTTTTTTGCCTGTTTAGGAAAACGATCAGAGTGCGATAAATCTCGCATATGACGTCGATTTAAGGAAGTAAATATATGGTTGGAATCAATGCAACGATCCAGTCACAATGGAATGGGTTTCATCCAATTCCGATAACTTTCATTTTTTATCATTTTCTGGACCTGAGGAGCCTCTTGGATCATTCCTCCCCATTTGGAATCTTTTGGACCACCAAAAGTCTGGTATCAGTTGGTAAATAAGTGAGTATACTGTGTCCTCACTTTTAGGGTCTCCGTCCACTTGGCCTGGCTTGGATTTGTGCCCGTCAAACCCACTTGAAGATACTCCACATCACCCCTGCGAGAAGTACAGACTCTTTTGTCCAAAATGGTGTCTTCCTGCAAATCATTAATATATTCAGGAGAAAAATATTCTATGGTAGGAATCTGAACATTCTCTCCTTGATCCTCGATCATAGGAGGCTCATACAATCTCAATTTTTCCACATTTACAACTGAATAAATTTTCATATATGGAGGCAATTCTAACCGGAAAGCATTAGTATGAATCTTGACTAAAATTTTGAAAGGACCATAACAAATTGGCTTAAGATTTTTACCTTCTCCTTGCATCCTTTCCTTGTTGATGTATAACCATACTTGATCTCCTTCTTTGAACTGATGATCAACTTGATACATATCATGCCTCGCCTTGTACTTGGCTTGGCTTTTCTCCAATTCTTCTTGTATCCCCTGATTAATCAATGGGATCCGTTCAATGAACTTTGTAGCCCTGTCCACATCACTGTGTCCTTCGGCTGCAATGTTTTTCCTAAAGAAAAAATTCCAAAGGATATTTTGGCAAGTACCCCAAACATGTTTCAAATGGATATCTCTGAGTAGAATAATGCTTGGCTCGATTATACGTATGTTGTACATAACACAAATTTTCATCCCATAGCTTAGGATGTTTGTTGCAATGTGCCTGAAGTAGATGCACTATTGTTCTGTTCACCACCTCTGTCTACCTGTTCATCTGTGGATGAAATGTTGTGCTCTTCTTTAGCTTGGTGTCCATAAGTTCCCACAAGCTTGACCAAAATATCCCCATGAACCTAAAGTCTCGATCAGATACAATAGAAGTAGATAACCCAAAATGAACTGATACATTTTCAAACAACATTTGAGTTGTTTGTTCATCTGTGACTTGATTTTTACAAGGAATTAGAACACACATCTTGTTGAACCTATCCACAACTACATATAGGTAATCATGACCTTTTCTATATATAGGCAATGCCTCCACAAAATCCATAGATACACTTTCCCATGGTCTAGAAGGAATAAGAAGTGGAGTGTACAATCCTAGATTTCTATTACCTGGTTTGCTTCTTTCACACATAGTACATTCCTTTACATACTTAGACACATTTTAATGCATTCGAGGCCAATAAAAAAATGTTTGTAACCGAGCAATTGTTTTGTCTACACCAAAATGTCCTGCTATAAGAGAAGTATGTGCCTCCTTGATTACATGGACTCTTTCACTTTCTTGAATACATAATTTTCCCAAATGATACAAAATTTTGTCTTTAATATGATAATTCAATTCTTATGTCCTTTTACCATGACTTAAAGTTGCATAGACTTCCTTTAAATCTTTTTCCTCAACATATTGTTCAATGCAACTTTCATAAGTAATTGAATTGTGCTTAAGGATTGTAGCAATTGTACTAGGAGGTCTTGATAACATATCAACAGCTTTATTAAGAATGGCCTTTTTATATCTGATGACCAAATGAAATTGCTACAGAACCCCCATCCATCTAAAATGCCTTGATTGTTATAGCTTATTTTGTGATTGTAGATACTGTAATGGTTGATGATCAGTATATATTATTGTTTCTTTTCCCATTAAGTAATGTTTCCACTTTTTAACACTTTGTACTAGAGCATACAATTCTTTATCATAGGTTGGATAGTTAATTATTTTTGTTGTGAAGGTCTCAAAATGATAACATATGGGCTTTCGGTGCTACATCAACACTGCCCCCATGGCATAGTCACTTGCATCGGTTTCAAATTCAAAATACTATTGGAGATCTGGCAATGCCAAAATGGGATTTGTACTAATATTTACTTTCAAAGTATCAAAAGCCTTTTGTTGGCTTCCTCCCCACTGGAATCCTCTTTTCACACTTGTCAATGCATGTAAAGGTGATGCAATTAGAGAGAAGTTTGCAATAAACTTCCTCCAATACTATGTTTCCCCCATGAAGCTTCTTATTTCAGTTACATTTGTAGGATTTGGCCAATTTACAATGACCTAAAATTTAGAGGGATCAATCTTAATCTCTCCACCCCCTACAATGTAACCCAAATATACAAGAGATGTTTTTCCAAATTCACATTTTGACAACTTTACAAAACGTTTCTCTCCCTACAAGACTAAAAGTATCTACCTAATATGTTGGACATGCTCTTCCCTGGTTCTACTGAAAATAAGAATATCATCTAAGTAGACTATTGCAAACCCATCAATGAATGGCCTAAATATAGCATTCATAACCCGCATAAAAGTAGTATATGCATTAGTAAGCCCAAATGGCATCACTAACCATTCAAATAATCCTTTTTTTTTTTTTAAAGCAGTTTTCCATATATCTCGTTCAACAACTCTAATTTGATGGTAACCACTTCTTAAGTCTAACTTAGGAAAATAAACCACATATTTCAATTGATCTAATAAATCATCAATGTTAGGAAAATGGTAACGATTTTTTACTGTGATCTTGTTCAAGGATTGAAAATCCACGCACATGTTCCATGTGCCATATTTATTTGGCACCAAGATGATAGGTGACCCACATGGAGAAGCACTTGGTCTGATGACCCCTTGTTCAACCATCTCTTGTACCTGCTTCTTTATCTCTGCATTTTCCAAAACTGATAACATGTACATTCCAATGTTAGGAAGAGGAACATCCTATTGCAACTGTATCTCATGTTCAACTTGTCTATTTAGAGGTAATCCTTGCAGGACTTGAAATATCTCATCGTAGTCAGAAACAATTCTAACTAAATCATCTTTTAATTCTGTATCACAATCTTTGAAAGTATCAATTCCGACAGTGTATTTAGCTTTTACAACCATTAGTAAATATCTCTTACTGCTATTTACAATTCTCTTCATTTGACCTTAATTGATTAGTGATAGATTCAATTTTTTCTGATGAGCCCTTACAACATATTCTTTTCCATATTTAGTTAATTGATACTTATTGTCTTCACAATAGAATATTTCCTTTCTATCATACAAATATGAACTCCCAAGTACAATACCACATATATCTAGTGGAACCACATCCAACTCAACCTCATCTATAAACTGTGAATTTATAGAAAACTTTAAGACACATTGTCTATTCACTTGCAATTGATTATCATTATGAATCCATCCTAAAGGATATGGTTTCTTATGAGGTTTAGTGATTAATCCCAACTTTTTAACAATTGTCTATGATATCAAATTTACTTGTGAGCCACTGTCAAATAGAGTATCAATTTTGTATGTTTGGAAATTACTCTTATATGAAAATGTTATGTTTGTTTGACCTCATAAACTTCATTATCAACTTTTAAAGACTGAACTGAAGAACTTGTACTAGATTTAGAATTTTTACCTTTGATTCCCATGACTGTGACCTTGGTCTCATCTCCTGAATCGGACCCCAAATCTGTTTGAGTTGTTGCAGTCTTCTTTGGCTTCCCTTTATTCCTGAACTTTGTTGGTTTCAATTCTAGGTGACGGATCGAACAATGATCCTCACTATGGCCTTCTTTCTTACAATGAGTACATGTAGGTTTTTATTTCTTCACTGTATTAGTTTTCTTCCCTTTGAACTTCTCTTTACCCTTTCCTTTGAATTTTCCTTCAGTAGATTTAAATGGTTTTACAAAATCAACATTTACATTCTTGCCTCTAGATTCAAGATGAGTCACTTTCACACACACCTCATCTAAGCTAGTCAGATTAAACATAAGAATGGTATGTCGTAAATAACTATGCAAACCAACTATATACTTAAGCAATGTCTCTTGAGTATCGAATGGTATTCCCAACAATAAATCTCTTTTTCATTACTCCTATGTATAACTTTGAACAATTTGTCCTTTTAACTGTCTAAATTTTTGCCATGACATAATATCTTGTTGCATGTAAGCTAGAGGATAAAATTTCTTTCATAAAGAGGATGTAAAATCAAACCATGAAGAGAGTGTCTTACCAAACTTTTTAAGATCCTATTTTGTCCTGCTTTCCCACCACACAAGGGCGGTTCCTCCCATCTTGAGACTAACAAGTTGGATCATAGTCTCCTCATCTATGATTTTTTGTATCCTGCAATACACTTCAATTTGTCTTATCCAATTATCTAGCTTCTCCGCATTTATTTCTCCAGCATATAAAGGAAACTCAAACTTAACCTCAAGTTTTAACAAAGGCATATTAGGCTTATGCTTATGTGTTTTTTTTTGTATGGTAGATGTTGTAGAATGAGATCTAACATTTGAAGTAGAAATTGAAGAAGAAGGAGAAGATGGTGGTGAAGGTGGTGTAGGAGGAGGCTTTGAATATTCTCCTTTCCCTTCATTAAAATTTCTCCCAAAACCGGTTTCTTTCTCTCCAAGAAATCATCATATAACACTTTGACCATTTCTGACATGGAGAAAAATGCATCTTCGAGCTTCTTAGTTCATAGAGAAGTTTCTCCTTCCGAAGCCATTCTTTTCTTCCTCAAAACTCATTCTATCTCATAAATGAATTCAGCCAATGATCCTTCTCCTCTCTGAGATTTGGATCTTGTGAGAATCCAATCCTGCACTTGTTAAACCTTCCAAAACAACCAAAATATTTGATACCAAAATACTTGATCCAAAAATGGAAGGAATTATTAACAAATTGATAATAACAAGATGCTCATGAATGAATAAAGAGTTCATCCATCATAGACAATGTGGAAAAATAAGAGAAGACAACAACAAGAATAAAGAGAAATAGACAACAAGAACTTGTTAACAGAGTTCACCAATATGTGGCTACGTCTCTGGGCCCACTTCCAAGTGGATGACCTCTTTATTGCTCTTTAAATGCTCAAGTTCTCTTTGCAATGGATCTTGTTGTTACAAAAAGGCTTTTGATATGCTGTAAAATACCTCCTTGTGCATATGTACACATGCCTCAACAATTTCCTCTCAAAACATGACTAAATTCCCCTCAAAACATGAGAAATGGGCCAAAAACTCAAACTCTTCTTTACATTCCCTTCATACAAAGTACCCCCCTCAAGCAAAATAAGCCAAGTTTATATATATTATTAGGCTTATTTTGGGAAGCCCAACTTCCCAAAAATATATGGCCTCTTTTTGGGATCAAATCCCCCTCCAAATGGCCAAGAAATCTCCAAAAACACCCAATCTGGGCCAAAACTATAGGCAAAAAACCCATTTTGTAACCAAAAATTAAAGCTAGCCCGACAAGCCTGGGCATGCGCTCCTAAACAGGGTCGCATGGAAATGATATGGCCAAGAGTCAGCCCCTAAGGGATGCACGTTGGCCCTTACCCCACAAGTAATGGTCACATGGTGGATTTTGATATGACTGTGGTCCGCTCTGCGCACCCCCACTCTTGGTCGTAGCCCCGAGTCCTATGCAACAAAGCCCACCGGTGGTTAGGTCCTTTATTCTGGCCCTCGCTCCCTTTTATGAACTGTGTAGTGGAGCAACCCCCTTATGAGTTGTGGTTATATGAAATAATAAAACCCATGGGCTAGGGCTTAGCCCCATCCCCCTTTTGCCTCTACCCTTACATTTAAAACACTTTAAATATTTTAAAGTGGGCTTGTAATATCAAGTCCCAACATGGTGTATTGGTCTTCAACCTATCCATAACACTTCCCCTCCCAAGAGGTCATGCGTTCGAATCCCACAAAGCTCCAAAATTTTTATCCAACCAACAAATGATGGGGTGCCATGTGGCAACCCACGTCTGGGCCACGTGACCCCTTTTCATTTTCCCACAAGTGTGCCACTTGTCGAAATGGGATTGGACCATGTATGTCATCTGCCCAGTCAACATGTTGTTGCATTGCCATGTGTCTCAATGATACGTCAACATGATGACATCATCATGACATCATGATGATGTCAGCATTGACGTTTTTCCTGTTGACCTGTTGACTTTTTTGCTTATTTGGGAAAATGATCAGAGTACGATAAATCTCGCATATGGTGTTCATTTGAGGAAGTAAATATATGGATAGAATAAGCGTGACGAGACGGTTGCAATGGAATTGGTTTCATCTGATTCTGATAACTTTCATTTTTGAGCATTTTCTAGACCTGAGGAGCCTCTTGGATCAACGATAAAGGACAGTATGCCTATTTTTGTAAAATGTAATTACACTCGGATATTAATAAAACATATCATTTCACACATACCAAACAGACAAAAAGAGACCGGGGGTTAAACTCCAATAAAAAAGGAAAAAGGGGCTAAGAGTTAGGAAGAAGGAATATTTTAATAATATTTCCAAAAATATAATCTATGGGATATATATTTATCCTAAGTTAAGGATGGGAACGTGTCACCAGGTGGAGAGAAGCTATTTCTTAAGGTGACAAGTGTCTAGTTTTAGTCATGCATATATTGTTGGCCCTTAATGTATTTTGGGGGATTTTTTTCATTCCTTCGTCAGGAAGAACAACTTTCCTCTACTAAGCATTTGTATCTTGTTGTAACTTGTGTCCATCACATAATATTGTACTTAGGAAGGCCTATATGCTATTGAAGAGGTGGGTTTTTAGTCCCATGGGTTATTCAAGAAGCGGGTTTCCAGGCCCCTGTGCTACTGAAGAGGTGGGTTTCCAGGCCCATGTGCTATTGAAGAGGAAGGTTGTCAGGCTCATGTGTTATTGAAGAAGCAAGTCGTTAGGCCCGTGAGAATTCTCTACATGTGATAGAACTGTTGGGAATTGGTTTCCCAAGGTGTTCAGTTGTAGCTACAGGGATCTGAGATTTAATGTTCGGCCTGCTGTGAAATCCCTGGAAGGGAAGTGGGGTATTCAAAGGAATGTTGAGCAGAGAAGGGGCATGCTTCTTGGGGTGGGAAAAGCATGTGGCAAATGAGGAACTATAGTCTTTTTGCTAGGCTGGGCACCTTTTTCTAAGTATTTTGATTGTTCATAGACCTTAGCTTGGCTTGGGAATAATTTTCCTTGGTGGAGCTTAAGCCCCATCTCAGGGGTGACCTGCTACTGAGAGTTTTAGAGCAACAAATTCTATGGCTAGGAGGAACGTCTAAGGTATGCACACAATTGGTGGATTACAATAAAAGATAAGTGTCTTCTTATGTGTATTATTCTCTAATTAATGGCATATACATGTTAAATATATTATGTGTTACAGTTGTATATATATTTTTGTACGTGGATTATATATGCTATAGAACTACATGTTAAGCCCTAATATTGGATGATTACCCCTTAATTGGGGCATATTATATTAGTAATGTTATTTTATTTATGTCGGTTTTAGTCCATTAGTTGTAATTATACCTCCTAGTCTCCTATATATACCAAGGAGACATTTTCGTTTTGAATCATCTTGTACTTGAACATTTAAGTGGGGTAAAAGGAGGGTGCCCCCTTGAAGAGGCTTATTATCTGAAATTATCTCTTTTTCAAGGCGTTGAGTACTTTTTCTGAGGTTTTTCTATGTTATATTGATATTTGGTTCTTAACATATGGTATCAGAGCTCAAGGTCTTGGGGTTTTGCTACTACATATGAGACACCTTGGAATTTTCACTATAACTTTTTTTCTACTACGTTTCAGAAGGAACGAGATGGAGGATATTTAGTAGACGAATCAAGGTATGTTGGTTTCAAAATTCATCTCCTAAGGCCTTATACTTTCGGAGATACAACCTTTACAAGATAGGGTTCTGGAATCATCCTGAACTAAGTCATTGCGGAATTTTCGCTATAAAAACTTTTCTGCAAATTTTCAGACCCTAAAGTCTAGAGAATATTTACATAAATTAGTAAGGTATCTGTGTTAAAAATTTCATCTTCTGGGTCATCTTAAATTTGTAGATACACCCTATGTAAGATAGGGTATCTGACTAGTCTCAAGAAGGTGTTCCAGGTAAAAAAATAATAACTTCTTCCTAGAGTATCCAAATTGAGTGGGACTAGTTTCATTAGATTGTGGATAGTCTGTAGTATTTTTGGTGTGAGTTTCAGAATTTTATATCAATTATTTTGTGCGGGGAATGATATACAAGTGAGATCTCTTGGAAAGGACAAAAATCGGCAAGTTGTGGGGAAGTTACCGTAAATTTCACTTGGCACATCCAATTTTGATCAGACCTGTGGCATTGCAAAGAAGAAATATCAGAGAACTACATAAATTAAAGTTTCATACCCAGAAGGGCCGAAACTTGGGAGATACAACAGAAGAAATATTGTCTAGCAGAACTACCTCAAAATCAAGGTTCAAAAGTGATACTTGGCCAATATGCCACCAGAAAAGGGAACTTCTACACCAAATAAGCCTCCAGAAAATCCTACTTGGACTCTTGATGAAGGTGAATAAATGCATAGGGACATAAATGAACTACAAAAGAAGATGGATTCAATGGAAGCTAAGTTGGATACTAAGATGGATGGTTTAAAAGGGGATATCACAGAAGTATTGAAAAATTTCGTAACAGAGAAGACACCTGAAAGTGAAAATGCATCCCATGAAATTCATGATGAGGACACAAGGAAGGTGAATCAAGAATGGATAAACTCCAACTTTGGTTTGAAGACCAAACACGTTCCTAAGATTGATATGAGGAAATTTGATGGCAAGGACCGAATCACATGGATACTTCAGATGGAGCAATTCTTTGATCTCCATAATGTGCCACATACACAAAAGGTACGAATTGCTTCTTTATATTTAGAACCTAATCAATTTGTATGGTATCGATGGATTTTTTC
>ML838455.1:0-11022 GCA_009831015.1 Picea engelmannii | reverse complement strand
TCATCTTGTACTTGAACATTTAAGTGGGGTAAAAGGAGGTTTCCCCCTCGAAGAGGCTTATTATCTGAAATTATCTCTTTTCCAAGGCGTTGAGTACTTTTTCTGAGGTTTTTCTATGCTATATTGATATTTGGTTCTTAACAGAATACTTTTCCTTGGTGGAGCTTAAGCCCCATCTCAGGGGTGACCTGCTATTGAGATTTTTAGAGCGACAAATTCTATGGCTAGGAAGAACGTGTGAGGTATGCACACAATTGGTGGATTACAACAAAAGATAAGTGTCTTCTTATGTGTATTATTCTCTAATTAATGGCAGATACATGTTAAATATATTATGTGTTACAGTTGTATATATATTTTGTGCATGGATTATATATGCTATAGAACTACATGTTTGTTTCATATGCAGGGCATGGGCCATGACAATTTATATGTGTTTATATACAGTTTAACATGTGAATTCTTATTCTATGATTGTTTATGGAATTGTTACATAATTATGTTGGGATGGACATCTATTGTAGTTTTTCATGTTAATATTTTTGGTGTAACTACAGAGGATATTCTTGTATATAGTTTTTAGTCAAACCTTTAAAAGTTTATTATAATTATATTGTACAATTCAGCTCAACATAAATTATTATATTATTGGTATTTTACTTATAATTGTAAAAATCCCCATTGTGCCTAGTCGGGCCTATTTTATGGGTTAGATAGGTCAAGATTCATGTCTATTCAAGATACATTGTTGTGTATAAATAGAGGATAGGTTCCTCTCATTTGGACACACACTCACACACTTCTCTTGTGCATCTTGGGGCACATAAGAAGGTCTAGCGCACAAGTCTTGGAGACTGGTTCTTTTGGTGTTTTGGTCTTGGTATTTCTTGGAGAGTTATAGCGCATCATTGTACTGGTTGAAGGAATCTATATTGAGAATTTTGGTTGCTGGGTTTTATCCCTCATGAGGGTTTCCCATGATAATCTTTGAGTTCTATTGTATCTTTGCTTGTCTATCTTTCAATGATCCTACTACAATTGCTATTGGATTAAGTGATTGTAATTGCGTAACTATAAAATTTGAAATTCCAACATAGTATCAAAGTAGGCCTGAATAGAAGCCAGTTGCATATCTAGAAACCTAAAAGGGAGTCGTTTTCAGTCTAGAGAGGGCATGATGACTACCGGAACAAAGATCAATGAGAATCTAGATGGAGCTAATAACTTTAGGGCCTGGAAGTACAGAGTAACCCTCCTTCTTGAAGAACATGAACTGGATAAGTTCATTATAGAAGAGGTTCAAGAACCTCAAGGAGATGAAGATAAGGAAAAATATAAGAAGGACACGGTGAGGGAAAAAATGATTATTGTAGACTCCATTAAGGACCACCTTATCCATCATATATCATCATTATCTTCTCCAAAGCAAATGATGGACAACTTGACTCGTTTGTTTGAGGGAAGAAACACAAATCGAAGAATGAATCCGAGATCTCAGTTGAAGAATGTGAAAATGCAGAAATCAGAAACCATTCACTCCTACTTCTCAAGAGTGAATCAAATCAAGGAGAATATAGAATCCATTGGTGACTCACTAGAAGGAGAAGAGATGGTGATCACTACCTTGAATGGCCTCCAAAGGTCACGGTATGCATTCATCTAAGGGATTTGTTCAAGAAAGTACCTTACCAATTTCAGTAGGCTTTGGGAAGATTGTAACCAGGAAGAATCTAGGACAATTGCGAGAGAAGAAAATATGGCAGATGAAGATCAAGTCCTATTCACGCACACCATGAAAGGAAAGAACAAGAAGGAGCATTATTTACCTACGAAGTTTAAGATGGGTCAAAGAGACAACTCAAAGATCAGATGTCATTATTGTCAGGAATTAGGACACTTTGTTAGGGATTGTCCCCTCATTATGGAAATTAAGAATAAGAAAAGAAGTAAGAGGCATCAAGCTCACACAGCTAAAGATTATGAGCCTCCCAAGAAGGTAGAAAAGAAATATGAATCAAGTGATGAGGATTATGTTCTTATCTCAGCCCTCACAGGTAATGTTACTCATGGAAGTGACACTTGGTTGATAGACAATGGTGATTTCAAGCACATGATAGGCTATGAAGACTCCTTATCTAAACTTATTCATAAATATTCACCTCACAAGGTGAAATTGGGTGATGACTATCAATATCTAATCAAAGGTGTTGGAGAAGCTTCCTACAAGTTACACTCAGGAAAGACAATGAAGATCAAGGAAGTTCTTTATGTTCCAGGTTTAAAGAAGAATCTTCTCTCAAATTCATCATTGGACAAGAAAAGATTTAGAGCATCATTTATTGATGGTCAATTTCTTATGTGGCCTAGGGGGAAGACCCTTGAAAATACACTAGTGATTGGAGCTGAAGAAGGAGGACTCTACAAATTAAAAGGACATTCAAACTCCACAATGGTTCATGATATTGTGAATCCCAATGAACTATGGCATAGGATATTTGCTCACCTACACTACAAATCTCTTCTGATTGTGAGAAAAATGGTGACAAGTCTTCCAGAAATCCAAGCAGAACCAGATGGTGTGTGCAAAGAATGTGCACAAGGAAAGAATGTGAAGCACTCCTTTCCCAATAGAGATAGCAGAGCCAAAGGATTTTTGGACATCATGCATTCAGACGTATGTGGACCAATGTCAACAACTTCACTAAGTGGGTATGTATACTATGTATCTTTCATTGATGATTACTCACGTAAAACTTGGATTTATTTATTAAAAGAAAAGAATGAAGTTTTTGGAAAATTCAAAGAGTTTAAAGATCTGGTAGAAAACTTGAAAGAGAGGAAGATAAATACCTTGCGATCAAACAATGGACGTGAATTCGCCTCAAAATAATTCAAGGATTATTTCAAGGAAGTTACGATTAATAGGGAGCATTCTACTCCTTATAACCCTCAGCAGAATGGAATAGCTGAAAGGAAGAACTGGAAAATCATGGAAGCAGTAAAGGCCATGATCCATGATCAAGATATTCCTATGCATCTTTGGGAAGAAGCAGTGATTATGGCAGTGTGAGTGCAGAATAAAGTCCCCACAAGGTGCTTGAAAACAAGACACCTGAGGAAATTTTTTCAGGAGAGAAGCCAAAAGTCATCCATTTCAGAATATTTTTCTGCCATATATTTGTTCATGTCCCCAAGGAAAAGAGAAAAAAGTTGGACCCTTCCAGATGAAAGGGAATATTTGTTGGTTACAGTGAAACATCAAAGGCATACATGATATACATTCCCATTGATCGGAAAGTGGATATCAACTGAGACATAACCTTCGATGGGAATGAAAATTTCAGTAAATCAAAACAGATCCGTGCAGAAGAGGCACATGAAGAAGAGAATGAGGTTCCTAAATTTACAGAGGCAGTTGAACCAGAGGAATTCATTCTAGAGGATCATGAAATGGAAGAACCTCAGAAACTAGCCAATATACCTTCTCGCAAGAGAAGACCATCTTGGGCACAAGAGATTATCAGAGATGTAGAAAGAATTAGTTCCCCAGAGAAATATTTCAGGGAAAGTAAGAAGCCAAAGTCGTATTCCAGCTACGTGGCATGCTTGTGTGACATAATGGATGGAAAACCTTCCAATTATAAAGAGGCTGCATAAAATCAAGTATGGAAAGATGCCATGGAAGAGGAATAACAATCCATTATGCAGAATGATGTCTGGGGTGTGGTTCCTAGACCAAAGGAAAAATCTGTGCTGAGTTCGAAATGGATATACAAGATGAAACACGCAGTTGATGGCAGTATTGAAAATTATAAGGCAATATTTGTGGCCCGAGGTTTCTCTCAAAAGGAAGGGATTGAATATGAAAAAAAAAATTCTCCCGTAGAAAGATATAGCTCGATCAGGACTATACTTTCAATGGCCTCTATGATGAAATGGAAGGTGCACCAAATGGATGTAAAGGAAACCTTATTGAATGGTGAAATAAAAGAGGAAGTTTATGTGGAGAAACGGCTTGGATTCAAGACACATGATAGGGAGACTCATATGTGCAAATTAAAGAAGGATTTATATGGATTGAAGCAGGCACCCAGAGCATTGTATGGTAGGATTGACAATTTTCTGATGAGATTGGGTTTTACCAAGAGTAGTGAAGATCCTAACCTTTTCTTTAAGGTTGAGGATGGTGAACCGGTGATTCTACTATTGTATGTAGATGACATGTTTCTAATAGGTGCATAAAATCTCATCACTGAATGTAAGAGAAAATTTGTTTCAGAATTTGAGATGAAAGATTTAGGAATGATGCACTACTTCTTGGGACTAGAAATTTAGTGGATATTAGATGGGATTTTCCTAAATCAAGGAAAGTATGTTGTGGAAATATTGGAGAGGTTCAAGATGTTGGACTGTAATTCCATGGATACCCCGATGGTATCAAATTTTAAGTTGTTGCAAGATACAACTTCAGAGATTATGGATTCTACCTTATACAGGAATATAGTGGGCTCGTTGATGCATTTGAAAAACATAAGACCGAATATATGTTTTTTTGTGGACACCCTAAGTCAGTATTTGGATCATCCCAGACAGGTTCATTTGGTTGCAACAAAATATGTTTTGGGGTACCTTAAGGGTACTCTAGATCATGGTCTCTGGTATAGATCTAACCATGAAGTTGGATTGTATGGATACTCAGATTCATATTGGGTCGGCAATATTCCTGACCAGAAGAGAAATTCTGGATATTGTTTCAGACTTGGCTCTAGTATGTTCTCTTGGAGCATTAGAAATCAATCATGTGTGGGACTCAGTACGACTAAAGTTGAGTATGTGGCAACATGTGCAACGAGAAGAGAAGAAATATGAGTTCAGAAGCTGTTGTCTGGGTTATTTGGTCTCGGATTGGAGTCGACCTACATTTGGTGTGATAAACAGAGTTGTATGAAATTTTCAGAGAACCTGGTGTTGCATGAAAGGTCGAAGCATATCGAGATCAGATACTTATATCATGGATATGGTACAGAGGGGAGCAGTGAGGCTCCATTTCGTGACCACCGAGGATCAGGTTGCATATGTGTTTACCAAGCTACTGTTGAGAACGAAGTTCGAGTACTTCAAGGAAAAGCTTGGTGTGGTCCCTCTTTCGAGGGAGTGATAGGTGGAACTCATCTAGCATGAAAAAGGGCTGGCACTGAGTATCGAAAAATATCATACAATTTGAATAAGGGTTGGAACTAAGTCTGGCGGGTCTCATCCAACATGAAAAAGGGTTGGCACTGAGACAAGAGTGCACATGATCAGGTATTGTTGCATCGCAGGGAGTGGATGTCCCGGGGACATGTTGTAGCTATTGAGAGATACCCACAGACCTTGGTTTCATGGGGTAAAGTCATGTTTCACTATGGATATATGAGGATGTATAGATTTTCATGTTCAACAGTCAATGGATGTGAGCTTGTGTGGTATCAGACTTGGAGTTTGTGTCCGGAAAGAATACCTTCCTATTTAAGAGGGAGTGTTAATATTTTTGGTGTAACTATGGAATATATTTTTGTATATTTGTTTTAGTCAAACCTGTAAAAGGTTATTATAATTATGTTATACAAGTCGACTCAACATAAATTATTTTATTGGTATTTTACTTATAATTGTAAAAATCCCCATTGTGGCTAGTCGACCATGTTTTATGGGTTAGTTAGGTCAAGAGTCATGTCTCTTCAAGATACACTATTGTGTATAAATAGAGGATAGGTTCCTCTCATTTGGATACACACTCACACACTTCTCTTCTGTATATTGGAGCGCATAAGAAGGTCCAACACACAAGTCTTGGAGACTGGTTCTTTTGGAGTTTTGGTCTTGGTATTTCTTGGAGAGCTATAGCGCATGAGTGCACTGGTTGAAGGAATCTATATTGAGGATTTTGGTTGATAGGTTTTCTTCCCCACGAGTGTTTCCTAGGATAATATTTGTGTTCTATTGTATCTGTGATTGTTTATCTTTCAGTGGTCCTACTATAGTTTCTATTGGATTAAGTAATTGTAATTATGTAACTAGAAAATTTGAAATTCCAACATTGCATAATTGTTTCAGATGTAGAGCATGGTATTTCTAAGTGTTTCCTGTTAGATAATTCCATGGTAATTATCATGGGATTCTGAGGAAAGCCTTGAATCATCGCGCGTGTAGGGAAATCAATTTGCACATGCAAATGGGAAAAACCCCACGTGTGACATAGGAAGGGTTGTGTGTGTAGTTGTATTATGATTACATTATGTTGTTATAGTCACTATCTGCTAAGTAACTTTAGGAGTAATCATATGGGTTCTAGCATAAAGATAGAAATTTTGTGTGTGCTGAGAGATAGTCGATGCGATCAACACAATGACGGTTGAGCACACATAATTTCTAATACATAGTTGTTGTGCTCAGTACGAAACCAATTTGCGCGCACTAGGAAAACATAGTTGCGCGTAGCACAAGGCCAGTTGTGCACGTTGTTGGTTTCAATGAGTTGCTTCCATAGAAAGAAAGAAGTAATATCGGAGTTTTATTTAGCAAGTTGCGGTAATGGATAATTTATAATGTGGTAATAGGACTCAACTAGGAAGATGGATATGCTACAAAGTGGTATCAGAGTTTAAAATTTTGATGTGACATGGGATGGAGTAGTGTTGGGGACGTTACACATAATGATTATGGGCATGTTTAGATCATGTATGTTGTGAAGATAAAAGACTATGGAAATATCAAGGAAAGTGGTGCGTACACTTTCAATACTCTAAGTCTTGTACATGTACGGAGTACCATTCAACAATTAGAGTTTTGTGTGAGTGATGGGACACTCAGTCGCTACGATGGAGAATGAGATCGAATTAGGTTGAAACAATTTATGGTTCCAATGAATGGAAGAGGTGTGATTGAAACGCAGATTGAAAAGAGAATCGACCAGAGCGCCATAGGGAAAAGAGATAGATAAACTTGTTTATGCACACTAGGGGAGAGATAATGCTATACAATCAAATCATGGATTTATCCCTGCTCTAGTACCATTGTAAGGCCAGGCATTGACAGAAAATTTAACTCCATTGTTGTGTGTTGCATTAACATGAAAGGTGATTAAATACAATTAGAATTAATATTGGTCTTCCTTAATGGATGAATCTTTGTATCACCTACGACTCTTCATATTTACATTATTATTACAATAACGATATCCCAAGGATTACATGTCTAACAAATCTCACATTTCTTACTTTTTTCCCCAAGTTTTATGTTCCTCATCATGTAAACAATCTCTCACATTGGCAACAATGCTAGCACCTTTCAACCTTAAAATAATTATATGTGAATAATTATGTATTCAATCCTTTTTACATTTCATAAATTTTCCTATTCAATCCTTTTTACAATTCATAATTTTTTCATTAAAAATAATTGTACCAATACATATTTTCCTCACACAAAACAAAATGTTTATTTCCCTGGAGAGGCGCTCTACAACTCTACAACCTAGTATGAGGGAGATCTACATAACACTAAAAAATAACAAAAAAATTAAAAATTAAAAAGTCCAATTACACTTTGAATGAACAATCACATGTAAGTCGGCTCAAAGAGGAGATATTCAAGACATTCCTTGACATATATGGAAGACAAAATAAAACCTACGACATACTGGGTCAAAAAACAACAAGTGGGTGACACTTAGGTAAAGTATGATATTGAGTTTGCATGGTATTGCAGTGTGCATAGATGGGAGGCAAGGATCTTTATTGAAATATATGGACAAAACCATTTGTGGCTCAAGTGCACACCTAGTTAATTAAATATATTTGAGTTGATCTTCAAACTTCAAAAAATCTTATTATATAGGAATCATTTTGTTGGTTATTTTTTGGGTTGAATATCAATCTAAAAGTTTTAGAGTTAGCCAATTTAGACTCATTATTTTACAATGCATACATCATAAAGATATACAGTTTCCATAGTTTATTGTCTAGTGAAATTTAATCCATAGATAGAAATTATCATAGATCTAGGCTACTTGATATATTATTCCATGGTCAATAACAATCCCAAAATAAAGACTTTAAATGTATACATATACAAATAAATGATATGAATCAACACTATTTTTACTCATTTTTTATTGTGAATATTGAAATTTTAATTTATTAATTATTATTATTATTATAGAATTATTTTTTAAATATTTTAAATTTATAATTATTACTAAAAGCATAGATGGGAGGCAAGGAGCTTTATTGAAATATATGAACAAAACCATTTGTGGCTCAAGTGCACACTTAGTTAATTAAATATATTTGATTTGATCTTCAAATAGGAATCATTTTGTTGGTTATTTTTTTTTTGGGTAGAATATCAATCTAAAAGTTTTAGAGTTAAACAATTTAGACTCATTATTTTGCAATGCATACATCATAAAGAGATACAGTGTCCATAGTTTATTATCTAGTGAACTTTAATCCATAGATAGAAATTAAGATAATTATTTTGCAATGCATACATCATAAAGAGATACAGTGTCCATAGTTTATTATCTAGTGAACTTTAATCCATAGATAGAAATTAGAAATTAAGATAGATGTAGGTTAGTTGATATATTATTCCATGGTCAATGACAATCTCAAAATGAAAACTTTAAATGTATATAAATGATATGATTCAACACTATTTTTACTCTTTCTTTATTATGAATATTGAGATTTTAATTTATTAATTATTATTATTATTATAGAGTTATTTTTTAAATATTTTAAATTTATAATTATTACTAAAAGTAAAGGATTAATTTTAAATATTTTTTATTACTTCAAGTATATATATATAAATTGATGATGATAATGATGATCAGGTTTTAATGTTTTTTGGTCTATCAAACTTTAATTTGGAATTCTTTAGAATTTTATTTCTAAAAGATTTAAGAAAGGTGTTCCAAGGTTATTATATTTTTGTTGATTTAAAAGGTTAGGAAGGTTGGTAGTGACAAATATTTTGAAATTAAGATTTAATTTGGGTACACAAATTGAGATTTAATGTGCATATATATTGTGGACATTCTAAGAGAATTTTTTTTTCTTCAACCTTCATAGTGTCACAAAGTTGACAAGATTTTTCATCCTAAAGTGTTTCGACAATTGACCAAATCTTAGTTTCACTATGGAGCTCATTAAAATTTTCTCTTATTTTAACAATATTTATTATGGAAATAGTGAGAATTTGTTCTTATTATTTTAGTAATGTTTATTTATTTTTCTTTACAATTACTAGAATACACAATATTTATGATCTTTTAGAATATGATTACTTATCTTTTTATAATATCTTTTTTTCTTTAACTCTTTATTGTATCAATATAATTAAATTAAATATAACAAAGTTTAAAAATAAATATAATTCATCCAAAATTCATCATTAAATATAACCAAGTCAAAAAAAAATCATACATCATCGTTAAAGATAACCAAAGATAACCAAGTCAAAAAATAAATATAATCATACATCATTTATTTACTATACAATCTATATTAAAGTAATTAATAAATAAAAAAAATATCTTATTATTAAAATTCCCACTTAGATCGAACTAGCCAAACTCCAGCGAGGATAGCATTGAGTAAGAATGAAGAAGCGAAAATGTAGAGTCCACAGAGACCATACAATTACACTTTGAATGAACAATTACACGTAACTAAGATCAAAGAGGAGATATTCAAGAGATTCCATCACATATATGAAAGAGTAAATAAAACCTATGACATGGGTCAAAAACAAAAGCAATTGGGTGACACCTAGGTGAAGTATTCTATTGAGTTTGCATGGTAATGTAGTGTGCGGAGATGGGAGGCAAGGAGCTTTATTGAGATATATGGACCATTCGTGGTTTAAGTGAACACTTAGTTAATTAAATATATTTGATTTTATCTTCAAACTTTAAAATTTCTTATTGCATAGGAATATTTTTGCCGGTTATTTTTGGGTCCAATATTAATCTAAAAGGTCTAGAGTTAGCCAATTTAGACTCATTATTATTATTATGCAATGCAGACATCATAAAGAGATACACTTTATTACAAGGTAGTAATGGATTTTTTTCATTTTCATAGTTTATTAATTAGTGAAATTTAGTTTTAGAATTTTGAATTCAAGTTTGATAAATACGAGGTTGTGATAGATCTAGGCTAATTGATATATTATTTGATGTTCATTGACACTCTCAAAATGAAGACTTTAAATGTATACATATACAAATGATATGTCTCTTAACAATCTTTTTATTCTTTCTTGTAAATATTGAGATTTTAATTTTTGATTATTTATATTTTTTTAATTATTATTATTATTATTATTATTATTTAATAATTTTTTTATTTATTTTTATTGTAAATATTGAGATTTTAATTTTTAATTATTTATATTTTATTAATTATTATTATTATTTAATGATACAATTTTAAAATTTTAATATAAAATATAAAGTTAGTTTTTAAATATTTTAAATTTATAATTATGTCAAAAGTAAAGGATTTAATTTAAAATATTTTGTATCATTTCAAGTATATATATGATCAAGTTTTAATATTTTTTTTCTATCAAACTTTAAGAAAACAAGGAATTATTTGGAATTATTTATAATTTTATTTCTAAAAGATTTAAGAAAGGTGTTCCAAGGTTATTATATTATTGTTGATTTTAAAGGTTAAGAAGGTTGGTAGTGACAAATATTTTGAAATTGAGATTTAATTTGGATACATAAATTGAGATTTAATGTGCATATATATTGTGGACATTTTAAGAGAAATTGTTTTTCTTCTTCAACCTTCTTAGTGTCACAAAGTTGACAAGATCTTTCATCCTAAGGTGTTTCCACAATTGACCAAAGTTTAGTTTCACTATGAAGCTCATTAGAATTTTCTCTTATTTTAACAATATTTACTATGGAAATAGTAAGAATTTGTTCTTATTATTTTAGCAATGTTTATTTATTTTTCTTTA
>ML838454.1:40657-66824 GCA_009831015.1 Picea engelmannii | reverse complement strand
ATTTATGCGGAATTAACAGTAAAACATACATGCAACAACACATGCAATTCTTATAAATATAAATACATGTACAAGATACACAACATACAATTAACATAGAAATGGTACTTATCATTTTATGATAAGACCACCAACTACGTGAAAACCTTCCACGAGCCTCCTAGCCTTAGACCACGCTACTCCAAGCTATCAGCAGAGGGTCACCCTCGAGATGGGACTAAACTCCACCCAGGGTAAAGGGAATCCTAGGTTAGACTGAGACTACGGAAAGTTGCACAATGCAACAAGAAGGATTACCTCCAAGGAGCTTACTTATGCCCACTGCTCACAGACTCTCATTCCCCACATGCCTATCCCACCCTGGGAATATGCACTTTCATTGTTCCATAGTCCATCGAATGCTCCACTTCCCCTCTAGGGCTTCAACAACAGGTCAGATTAGGAATTCTCAGAGCTTTGTAGCTGCTCCTGGAGTGCCTCCAGGATAAATCACTTCCCCAACAATCTCTCTCACCTAGAGAGAGTTTCTCAAAGGCCTGACAACCTACTTCTTCAATCCAAGGGCCTGACAACTCGCCTCTTCAAAACCATAGGCTTGATAACTCGCCTCTTCAAAACCACAGGCCTAACAACTTGCTTCTTATGTCCAACTCCTAAGACAACTAGTAACCACAATATAAAAATAAGGTAGGGGATCTGGTAATGAAAACAAGCCACACCAGTCCAAATAAAAATGTGGGTAGCAATAGAAAAATGGCTAGGGAGCGATATGGATCAGGCACTACGCAATCATGTTGTGCCTCACAGGAAATCTGGTTAGCTTCATGGGTTTGTAGGTTTAATAAGTTGCATAGGTCAATAATGGAGGAAATGGATGGTTGCGTGAATGATCATCCTGAGTGTGTGCATGAGTGGGGAGCATGGAAAGAATCAAAGAGAACCCCCAGAATGATGAATTTCCCCACATAAAATTGCATGTCCCAAATCAGACACTTGTCTTCATGAAGCTTCATGAGCTTCACTTATCATTCGTTCCCCTTCCCACAGGAACTTAGGATAACAGTTATTTCCCAAACCTTAGTCTTTAGGAAATAATAATATTATATTATTCCCTTAGAGATAAGCCCTCTAGCTTAGCACTTTTTCCTAGTCTCTTAGCCCCTTCCCTTTCCCTACCCAGTGGAGCTTACTCCCCCATAACTCTTTCTTCGTGGTTGGTCTACACGCAGCAATGTAATTATATTAATGATGTGAGTATTTACATGTACAAAATCAGGCTCCCTAGCCTTCAACATCTAGGCTCTCTGGCCTAATAAACACATAAGCCTCCCAACTTAGAAACACTTGGCACACCATCCTATAAACATCATTAAACATCGTTACAATTCAGCAGGGGATCGACCTTGGGGTATTACAAGTAATACATAAGAGTGGGGAGGGTCTAAGAGAATGTCTAAGAGATGGAGTCCAAGGGAGAATTTCTCATGTCTATTAATTCTTTCATGTGGATTACCAACATAATATGTGTAGACAAGTGGAGAATCTGAGGCAAAACGATACTCCTGTGCGTGAGTACATTGAAGAGTTTTTCAGGTTGTCACTTAGATCTGGTATTAAGGAGCAAGAGTATCAGGGTGTGGCTAGATACGTGAATGGACTGAAGTATCTAATCCAAGATGAAATGGGTACACATTATTTTTGTACTGTATATGAAGCTTATCAAATTTCCGTAAAGGTGGAGGAGAAAGTTGACAGGAAGAACCAAAATAAGTTAAGGGGAAGAGGTCCACGAGGAAGAGGTAGAGAAAACAGTGCTAAAGAAAATGACAAAGAATAGGAGTCAAGAAATATTCCAAGTACCAAAGGAAATGGAGAGGGTAGAGGCAGAGGATTCAAAAGAGGAAAGGGAAAGTTTGTAATTACTTGTCATAGATGTGGAGTTGAAGGTCACAAAGCCTCAAAATGCCCAGAAAAACAGGTTCCCAATAAAAGAGATGATGCTAGAATGCAGGTTACCATGGAAGGTGATGCATCGGTGGTCGGAGAGGGTAGAGGCAGAGGATTCAAAAGAGGAAAGGGAAAGTTTGTAATTACTTGTTATAGATGTGGAGTTGAAGGTCACAAAGCCTCAAAATGCCCAGAAAAACAAGGTCCCAATAAAAGAGATGATGCTAGAATGCAGGTTACCATGGAAGGTGATGCATTGGTGGTCGGAGAAGATGTGGTTGTGCTCCCACACAAACAAGGTGAAAACTTGATGTTTTGAATAATTTTACTTAAACCAGAACAAAAGCTAATAGAAGAACCTGAACAAAGGAAAAGAGTGTTTAAGACCAGATGCAAAGTTGAAGGAAAATGTTGTAACTTTATTATTGACAAAGGAAGTACAAAGAACTTGTTCTATACCGAAGTCAAGAGGAAGATAAATTTGAAATGTGAACCACATCCTAATCCTTATCGAGTTTCATGGTTGCAGAAAGGCCAACAGGTGATTGTAATTGAACAATGTTTGTTAAAATTTCATATTGGGGATTTTAAAGAGAAAGTGTTATGCGATGTAGTGGAGATGGATGCATGCCATATTCTGCTTGGGAGACCATGGATGTTTGACTGGAAGGTGTTCCATGATGGTAGAGAAAATTTGTATGAGTTTACTCAAAATGGACAACGTTATAAGTTGACACCAATGCGTGAACATGGCGGGAGCAATAACAACAATAACAACAAGGATGTGTATAGATGTAACAATCACATTATGTTGTGTTTTTCCAAGGAGTTCCTGAAGGAGAAGAAACAAAATGAGTATTGTTTAGATATATTTCCAAAGAAGGTTCAAGAGGTTGAAAAGGGGAGTTCTGTACGAGGAGAAATCCAACGCATGTTGGAAGAATTTAAAGAAATTTTTGCAGAGGAATTAACCACATGGTTACCTCCTTTGCGTAGTCTATCACATCAAATTGATTTGATTCCAAGATTGAGTTTACCAAATAAAGCGCCTTCTTGAATGACTCCATCAGAGAGTGAAGAAGTGAATCAACAAGTGCACGAATTGCTTGACTGAGGGATGATTCGTGAGAGCTTGAGCCCCTGTGCAGTACCAAAAGTATCGATGCCTAAGAAGAGAGGTGAATGGAGAATGTGTACTGATTTGTGTGCTATAAATAAGATCACTATCAAGTATCAGTTTCCATTGCCCAAAATGGATGACCTTATGGATTTCCTGAGTGGTTCAGAATATTTCACTAAAATTGATTTGAAGAGTGATTATCACCAAATTCGAATATGAGAAGGTGACCAATGGAAGACTACATTCAAGATGAAAGATGGACTGTTTGAATGGTTAGTGATGTCGTTTGAGTTAAATAATGTGCCCAACACGTTCATGAGATTGTTGAATGAAATATTGAAACCATTTTTGGGTAAGTTCGTGGTTGTATATTTGGATGATATATTGATTTTTAGCAAGAGTAGAACATAGCATGTTGAGCATGTGAGGGAAATACTACAATGCTTAAAGGAACATAAAATATTGAAAAACCTGAAGAAGTGTACATTCATGCAACAAGAATTGGTGTACCTAGGTTTCGTGGTTTCAAAAGGACTTAAAATGGACCATGAGAAAGTGAAGGATATTATCGAATGGCCAACACCAAGATGCACATTTGATGTGAGGATATTCCATGGGTTGGAATGCTTCTACTGGAAATTCATTAGGAACTTTAGCCAAATATGTACGCCTCTTACAGAATGTATGAAGAAGGGAGTGTTTCAGTGGACTGCAGTAGCAGAGAAGTCATTTGAAGAATTAAAGAAGAGAGTAACAACACAACCAATATCAACATTACCATATTTTAACAAAGTGTTTCAGGGTGATTGTGACACTAGTGGAACAACAATTGGAGCAGTTCTAAGTCAAGAAGGAAGACCCATTGCATTTTTCAATGAGAAGTTATAACGATTCTAGAAAGAAGTACTCTGTTTATGGTCAAGAATTTTATGCTATTATGCAAGCTTGAAGAAATGACGACATTATCTACTACTAAAGGAGTTTGTCTTGTTCACGAAATCTCTACAGTACATTAACAACCAAGGTAAGTTGAATCAAAAGCATACTAAATGGATATAATTCTTGCAAAGTTATTATTCTGTGCTGAAACATAGGTCTGGGAAGTCTAATAAGGTAGATGATGCATTAAGTCAGAGGACATCGTTAGTTAATACCATGTCAGTAGAAGTGGTAAGTCTGAATTGTCTAAAAACATTGTATGGAGAAGATGCAGATTTATCAAAATCTTGGAAGGCGTGTAAGGAGCCTTGGAGTTTAGATAGAACACCGTATCTGGACTACCATATCCAAGAAGGGTTTTTGTTTAAAAACCAGCAGTTGTGTATTCCTATAAGTTCCATATGGTTGAATCTCATTAAAGAGTTGCATAGTGGTGGTTTAGGAGGACATTTTGGTTTGGATACAACCACAACCTTGGTGAAGGAGAGATATTTTTGTACCAACATTAATAAATATGTCTGAAAGTTTGTTGAAGTTTGTAGGATATGTCAACTAGCCAAAGGAAAAAGTCAAAACAAGAGACTCTATACTCCATTGCCAGTACCCAAAGGATCTTGGGAGGATATCAATATGGATTTTGTCTTAGGATTACCTATGACACAGAGAAAATATGACTCAACAATGATAGTTGTGGATATATTTTAAAAAATGGCACACTTCATAGCATGTAAGAAGACTAGTGATGCTAGTGAAGTAGCTTCATTATTTTTCAAAGAGGTGGTTATATTGCATGGATTACCACAACGAATTACTTCAGTTCAAGATACAAGATTCATTGGGAATTTTTGGAGGACACTTTGGAAAACGTTAGGCTCATATTTTTTATACAATTTGTCATATCATCCTCAAACGAACGATCAGACAGGAGTAGTGAATACGATTCTATGAAACTTTTTGAGAGGTTTAAGTGGAGAGAATCCTAGTCAATGGGATTTGGCATTAGCCCAAGATGAGTTCAAATATAACGATTCAGTGAATAGATCTATGAGAAATATTCCATTTCAAATTGTTTATGGATGGTCACCAAAAGGTGTGGTATATTTGGTTGCATTTATGGATTTGGAAGGAAAGAAGATTGTTGATGCGAATGATTTTGTGGAAAGTATGCATGAATTACAATAAGAGGTAAAGACGAAATTACAGATCAATGTTGGTTTTTTTTCTCTCTTCTTACTTCTTCTTAGGTTGATCCATGTTCAAATCTCAATAGGTTTCCAACAAAACCCTCTAAAACTATCGTCCCTCATGGTAAAACAGAAGGCAACGTTGCACACATGGTGCACAATGCAGTCTCACCCAAGATAACTCTATGGGTGACTACAATACCCAGATGTTTGTAGTGTAGGAATGAGTGGGGATCTGGGATTGTGCTCTTCCTCCTCCATGCATTAACCTTGTTATTGATTTAAATATTTCTAGGATTCATTCATCTTATCCTTATGCATGCATGCTAATACATATAGTTAATCATTCATTCATAATCTAATCATTAATAGAAGGAAAATATTCAATAAACATCATACATAACATAGGTTTTATCATGGTTCACCCCCTCCTGGGGATACACCCACAAAGGTCTGGTTTCTATGCTCTTTTAATTAATATGCTACAAAATCTTGCACTGCGCGCATTACATATTAGTAATACAATCAAGATCGAGGGTGAGAACCCCCTGTGAGGTGGAATAGATCTCACTGGGCTCCTCAGCATGTCACCTAACCCTAAAAATCTACTCTATTCAACTCTTCTACAAGACTTATTACAATCAACCACATAAAAATCCTTAACATCCTCAACTGACATCCCCCTTTCTAGACCTCCTAGGTATTTATTTATACTATTTTTCAGGATTATAGCCGTTACATTCCTTATCAAAAACCCTAACCCTATCATGGTTAATCTTTCCAGCCTCGTCGCCATGTGGATTTTCCTCTTGCATGTTGCTTTTCCTTCTTTTTCTGCATGTTTCTTTCTTGGCACTTGTTGCACGTGCTCCAAAATTAGATCTTCCTTTCCAAAAATAAGTATTTTCTCAAAATAGGCATGCGCCCAACAGGCCCCCAACATGGACATGTGGCTCATCCTGAGCCACTCAGGTGGTGTGCGCTCCTTGAACAACCTCTGCCAAGTTGTGAGGCTTTCCTTCTAATCCATCCCTTTTTGATCTCGCTTGCACAAATTTCTCTGTAAGCTCTTATACCCTCTACGTTGTGATATGTTCCTTGAGAGACTCTGTGCTCTCAACATGATCCTGCTCCATTATTTTATTCTCCTCTTCCAGTTCCACAATTATTTGTGTTGCTTTCTCCTGGAGAGTTTTTAACAGGGATTGCTTGGCGTACTTGTTATTCTGCGTAGTCTTCAATTCTGTCTGCATGGTCTTCATCTCCTGTGTGCCCTTCAATCACTCTATAATGATCACGGACTTTTGTCACTGCTTCAGATCCTGGATTGTAGTGTTGATTTCCTCCTCTTTCTAATCTAGTTGTTGGACCCTGTCATCTTCCTCCAATGTCGTCCATAGCTACGTAGTCCTGTCAAAAACATTTGTGACATGTTTGGATTCTTTCTCCATCATTTCTACTTGCAAGGCCGTCTGTTGTTCCCTTTCAATTGTAACTTCAGGAAGAGTGGTGGGTGTTAAATTTTCTTTGAGATCCTCAATTTCCTTTTTATATTCCTCGAGCGTTTGCACAATAATTTGAATTTGTTCTTCAGCACTGCTCGTGGCTGCTTGCGCATTGTCTGGAATTCTTGTGAATACTTCCTTCTGCTTCTTCTCTAAGTTATCTGCGCACTCCTTCTCCTCTCGTGTCTCCATATTTACCTTCTCTACCACCAATTCTAGTGCATCCTTTCCATTTTTGGTTTCCTGAAATTCTGTCGCGTTTGTTATAGCTCGTGATTGGGCTTCCTGTGCGACACTAGCTTGTAGTTTGTACAGTTCCTTTGTTGGTATTTTAGCCAATACCAATTGTACCTACGCTAGGTCTTTGAGTAGCATCTGGGATATGACCTCATTGACTTGAAACATGTATGTTTTTATCTGGAAGCTCGAACTTGCTTGCGCTACGATCTGGATTGTGTCTTCTTCATTCTGCACGGTCCTATCCTCTGCTTTTGTCGCTTGGGAAATTAGTTATGTTCCCCTCTCTTGCATTTGAGCTTCTTTTATATTTTCCAAGAACTTCTTAATATAATCCAACTCATTCCTTATCATTCCTCTTTGGATCTCGACCTCTTCGAATTCGTCTGTTGCGCGGTCATGTACCCTCTCTTCTACAAGATTGACATGATCCTCAGTAATTGTGTATTTTGGGATTTGTTTACGGGCCTTGGCCTTCTTGCGCAACCCACCTGTATGTATTATTAGACATTTGGGTGGCCCTGTCTCTTGTGAAGTAGCTACTAGTGGGGTTTTCTGCATAGTTGTGTATGTTAGAACAAATATTGAAATTTCTAAAATTTGTGTTCCTCACCAAATATTTTTCAAGTTGCGCTAGCTTTAAATCCTTGTCGCCTAGCGTAAGATTTTTAGTCGCAGTGAACATTTAAATCCTTACGTTGTCTGACGTAAGATTTTCTGTTGCGATAAAACCTCTAAACCTTTCGCCATTTTCGCCAATCTTCTCTACCGTCAAAATATGCATCATATTTTTTAAGGCCCTTCTGTTAGCGCTCAAAATGTACAAGCGGAATTTTAAGCACCTTCATCAGATTAAGGCTAGATTTTCCCATTCCACGGGTCTTTAACCAGTGGTTATAAATTCCAAATTCCTCATTGAGTCTTGATGAGTTCCCATCCATCACTTTTGTTCAAAACTCCTATGATCTCTGACCTGCATCACAAAAATTAAACATTTTTTTATCATTTTTCTTAGAGCTAGAGTTTTTATATATTTTCAAATAAAAATATATATTTTTCATTATTATTTTTAATCAAATTGTGTGTAAACTTGAGAGAGAGGCGCCCGGGTGAGATGAATAATATGGAGCTGACAAACAAGTCCTCAAGAATAGGTCCCATGCTCGAGATGAGAGTTTTCGACTGTTCTGTACCCAAAGGCCTGTCAAAACCCCATCTCCAAGGTGATCGAGCGTCCAGGTCCACGGTGGGGCTTGCTATTTCACCATATAAATCTGTTCAATCCTACTATCTATGTCGGTCTCAAAGAGATTTCCGAAAAACTATTCAAATAAAAATATATGTTTTTCATTATTATTTTTAATCAAATTGTGTGTGCAAGTGTTAATCATCTACCCTAATCTAGCACATATTACCGCCTATCAAAACCCCATCTCCAAGGTGATCGAGCGTCCGTTCAAATAAAAATATATGTTTTTCATTATTATTTTTAATCAAATTGTGTGTGCAAGTGTTAATCATCTACCCTAATCTAGCACATATTACCGCCTATCAAAACCCCATCTCCAAGGTGATCGAGCGTCCAGGTCCACGGTGGGGCCTGCTATTTCACCATATAAATCTGTTCAATCCTACTATCTATGTCGGTCTCAAAGAGATTTCCGAAAAACTATTCAAATAAAAATATATTTTTTTCATTATTATTTTTAATCAAATTGTGTGTGCTCAAGTGTTAATCATCTACCCTAATCTAGCACATATTACCCAGCCTATCTACCCTAATCTAGCACATATGTTTTTCATTATTATTTTTAATCAAATTGTGTGTGCTCAAGTGTTAATCATCTACCCTAATCTAGCACATATTACCAAGCCTATCTACCCTAATTTAGCACATATGTTTTTCATTATTATTTTTAATCAAATTGCCTAATTTAGCACATATTAATTTAGCACATATGTTTTTCATTATTATTTTTAATTTAGCACATATGTTTTTCATTATTATTTTTAATTTAGCACATATGTTTTTCATTATTATTTTTAATCAAATTGTGTGTGCTCAAGTGTTAATCATCTACCCTAATCTAGCACATATTACCAAGCCTATCTACCCTAATCTAGCTCATATTACCAAGCCTATTCATGTGTGTGCTCAAGTGTTAATCATCTAACCTAAGTCAAGTCTAGCACATATTACCAAGCCTATTCATTATCGAGTCAAACCACAATAAAAAACACAATACATACAAGAGCACCAAGCTTATGACATCATTCCACACATCTCTTTAATAAATTCTCTAAGTAGTAGCAAATATAAAGGTTATAAAGTTGAATTCCACGATGCATGTGGGATTATTCGCACTGAGAAAATATAAAAAAAAAAAACACAGCTTAAATCTTTGTGCCAAGCTATTAGGTTTTGATTGAAGTTCATAGGTGTCGAGCATTAAAGGGCTCGGCCGACCTCCAACATCGACCTTATACACACTGCCTTATCACTGTTTGTGGAAAGGATTATCTTTGATGGAACCGCCACACCACCTTTCATTAGTTCTTGGCTTTCAAACATTTTTGATTTGGTTGAATGAATAGGAAGACAATTACAACAATCGCGACTTTGAGAGGACAAGGTGCAGATGGTTGTAGAAGCAGAGAAACATGCCATTCGACGACTCCAAATGTGTTTTCGAGATGTTTGTAATAGACTGTTGTATGAAAAATGTTTCATTATATTCCACTATCTTTTTATGGATGAAAATGCTCCTGATTATCATTCCATAGTTCAAATCATATGGATGTGGCTACTTCACTGCAGTGTGTTGATAGTGGGAATTATTTGACATGCTCTACATTCCTGCAAGATGTGCACCTTATTCCAGCAAATGCTAAAGCATATAATGGAGAGATTGTTGTTGGGGATCGTGCATCTTATCGATATTTAGTGGAGAGCATGCGCAGGTTTCCATCTCAGGAAAATTCACTGCAATGATTAAATGATTAAAGAGGCACAACTTGTTGGGGATTTCAATGCCTGGAATGGATTGGGTCATCAAATGGATTATTCAGGTCTTCAAATGTCCCCATTGTTTAAACCAAACGCTATATGGCTTGGTCAACGTTCGAGCTCCAAGTTCCACTTCGGGAGTTTTGGTTACCGGGTGATTTCAATAGTCACTTCTCATTTTCGCCCGAAGTCCGAAGTCAGGGTTCCAATCATATGTATGAACCCCAATGGGTAGAGTTCCATCTGTCAACGAAAAATGTAAAAGTCGAGCTTCTGAGTATTCATGCACTGGTGACAAAGGAGCAACGCTGTGCATACAATTGTCAAGATGTGCTCGTAGTGATCATTTGTGTTTGCAGGTGTATGAAGGAGTTGCAATCTGGAGGATGCCTGGTCTATGTTGACAGGTCCGATCCAAGTGTTCAAGGGAAAACATTTGGAAAGATGGAAAATATTTAAAGGTAAACGACACAACTATCAAGTAACAGAGCAAAACATTTATGTTATATGTTAGTCGTTCCCCTACTATGTTCCCTACTATTGTTGGTGAGCTGAAGGCTTTAGAGGCTCAAATTAAGTCAATTAAGGAAGAGGTAAAAGTTTTAAAATCAAAACTAATTGAAATTAGCAAGAATGGTCAATATATTGCAGATATGGAGAAAGAGAGGTTAGCTCTGGAGGAAAGTACTAAACAATTACAATCCAAGCTTGCCATTTCTGAGGCAAATGCAAGTGATCTTGCAAAAGTGAAGTCTGAATTCTAGGTTTTACAAAGAAAGGTTGAACACTTACAAGTAGAGCTAGAGAAATCGACTGAGAGAATGCTTTTGTCAAATGATATTGGAATCACAAACCGATCTCTTTATGAGAAGATTGACAGACTAGAAGAAGCTCTGGCTCAAGATCAAGTGGATAAAGGCTTGTTAGAACAACCATAGGAAGAAAAATTACTTTTAAATGAGCAGATTAAACTTCTAGAGTAGTGCCTTCTTGAATCAGACGATGATATAAAATCACAGCTTCAAATATACCAAGAAGAAGTAAATGCATTTCAGAGGAGTCTTGAACAGCTGAAGCATGAAAGCAAAGCAATTGAAGAAGTTTAGAGTTCAATGTTAGAGTGTTTTTGTATTGCAGGTGACAGAGTATCCAGATGACAGTCAAATGATTTCTTATTTCTTGTAAAAATTACATGCCCAAGTGATCAAATGTTTCCAAGGCTTCATCAAAACATGATCTTCATCCATATCACTTGTCAGCACCAGATTTTGCTAAAAATCCAAAGAGGGATTCAATTAAGGGGAAATGGCACAACACATAGAAATGAAGTGTCAAAAGCTCCCAGACCATCTTTAATTTGGAGGATTTGTTCCAGATATTGAGGCATCAGTTGACCAAGCAGTTCCAGATCTCAAGGTAACAAATATGCAATCATTTCCAAATTTCTAGGCAGAATATCAACAAGAAGATTGTTTCCATATATTTAGTCATCAGTTAATCTATCAATAACTAATTTCCAGACACGATGATAGCATTCCAAGGCGCATAAGAAACCAATTCCAAATTGTGAGGTACACAATCAAGAAGTTCCAGGTTTCAAGAAGATGAATCATCAACAAAAGGACACGTAGCAGCAGAATCAACATATGAAGATTGTTTGCACATTTCAAGGAGGAAAATCAGTGTTCAAAACTTAACACCTCACAGTCGAGATATTGGCAGCAATATCCATATTTGTTTTAATGGTTAGAGATAACTTAGATTGTAATTCCTTATATATTTTACGTTTTTGTAATGGGGAAGGGGGGAAACAACCCAAGATCCTTTTGGCCTGGGTTTGTAATGCTAATTTCTTTCAACAATATTTGACAGAAACACAAATATTCTAAACCTCGTGTCTTAAATCATGTATTTCCTGTGTTTTGATGTTCTATCAACTTTTTTCTCCTTGTTATTAATTCATTTAGGTTGTAACAGTCACAATTTATTTGACTGTGGATTTTCCTATGTTTTGTTGTGAGAAAAATAAGACCCATGCTCAGATATATTTGCTTAATTTTCGAAGATTAAACACAATCTAAGTGAGTTTTGTGTTATTTATTCTACTGAAGGGAAGGCTAGATTTATCCTTGTTATATACCTTGCTTTTTGTTTCAGTTTTGTTTATCTCACTTCTTCTATCTATCCTCATGACTTTAAAAGGATTTAGCAGTTGAGGTCATGCCTCTTTATTTCTGATTTTTAATGATTGAAAGTCTTGTTCAAACCTAGTTCTAGAAGCTTTCGAAAAATGAATTAATCAAAAATTATTATTTTCTTCAAAATGTGCTAAGGCTTGGCTCTATTACAACCTAGAGTCAACTCTTGCAACGACATTTTTTGGCGTCATTGTCGGGGATGGAGAAAAAAAATCATTTTTCCCTGGGAGAATGATAAAGTTAATTTTTGGTCTTTGATGGTGAACAAAGATTGAATACGTGATAAGGTTCAATTTATTTTTCACCTGGCGACTCCATTGTAGGAAAATCTAGCATTCGGTCGAAAGAATACCAGGAAAAACCCAGACGAAAAGAAGACTACGCCAGTTTCGGATCCCGAAAAATTGTTGAAACTGAAGGGATATCTCAAACAAACTTCTACATCAGCAGGTAAGATCTATCAACCTAAGGTTAGGCAAATTAATGTTAATTTTCCTGTTGAAGAACTAAGTCTTAAATAAAAATATAAACAAGTTCATTCTGCAGAAGCATCATCAAGTAAATTTGAAGTTAAACTAGAAATGGCCATGATATAATCAAGTCCTGGTGGGGGACATTTGGATAAATTCATAGCCGACGCTCATGGTATGTATTCCACAGAGTCCTTATATGGTCATATGTTATATATAGCCATGATTCTCTATCGCCTGTTTGGGAAAAATAACCATGTGCATTTATCAATTGAGTGGATAACCATAATGAATGACGTAGCTGAGGGTTATACCTTCAATTGGTCTAAAATTATGCCTGATAACCTGTCCAAGGAAATTGTTGAGTATAAATCATCAAAATCAAAACGGTAACCTGCTCCTTTTTGCATGTCTGCATATATTATGGATACAATTTGTTTCATGAACCCATTCCCCTTGATGATCTGAAGTTGGACCCCGGGCAGTTATGAGCCAATACATTTCTACCACTCCAAATTATGGGAAGAAAATGCCAAATATTTATTTTACAAAATCTGTCATAGCGTAGTGGTACATGTTCACATATCTATCTATGGCCACCCGCCGCCCAAGATTTCATAAAGGATTATGGGAAACTTAGGCACAATTGAAGACTCGTTCATTGAGGAGAATTTCTCCTACATTAGAGTATTTGGTTGTTCCATTCCTCCTGATTCCATTCCATAGTTTTTACTCGACAAGTTGGTGTGAAGAGAAGTGGCATACCAAACAGTGGCAGGAGGTATCATCAAGGAATTGAAAACGACTTAAGAAAAGGCTTGGCCAACTTTCCCCATTCAAGTTGGTAGGTTCACATTGTTAGATTTTGGTCATTCCAAAGTCGAGGTTGTAGCCCTGGAATATGACAAATTAGTTGACATCGAATTCAAAAGGCATGATCCACATAAGATAGTGGAGAATCATCTGGCTCAATACAACATGAAACAATACATCCATGAGTATTCTCCTTATGATGAGATGTTCAAGGGATTTAGATCCTATGAATAAGTTCAGAGTAGATTTCAGACTCTGCCTCCTGACCAACAGGTTGGATTCCTTAGCTTCCAAAAGCATAGACGAAACAATTTTCCTAATATCTTGCAAGGAGAGTCAAATTCCATGCCATCTTCACAGGAAGCTAAACCCACGGGATCTAAGCCAAGTTTCTCTACTAGGAACAAAGCTGAAGAAGTCCCAGAAAGTTCATAAGAGTTATGTAAAGAAATTAAATCATCATTGCTAGGTCTAAATGATCAAAAAATATTGACCCAATTTGAAGATTTCATGAATCAATCACAAGTTGTTCCTCATTCAACACTAGCTACTCCTGCTGGCACCCCAAATACAACAAGTCAAGAACATTCTACAAAAATTATTTCTCCTATTCAATCATTAACCCCTTTATAGTCCAGTTTTGGAAATCCTAATTCAGAGCTCATTCGTGTAGGTGATCTTACTCCTATCTTGCCTGAAGAAATGCCTCCCTCAAGTTTCCTTTTCAGCAAGAAATGAAAAATCATTGTAAAAAGAGAATCTCAGCAAAAGGATGGAGTAGTCACTAAAAGGATAAGATCGGTGTATGATTGAAAAGACCAAGATGATCCTAAGTTTGCAAAGGAATTTGCAGATTCACTAGGGTATTTTTCCACTGCCAATCAATGGCCAGTGGACAATTTAAACAAAAAACTGCAACATAAATGTCTCTTGGTGGAGAAATTGCAGAATAATATACATGGTACAGAACAGACTATTAGAAACAGGATAAATCAAGACTTTGAACAAATCAGGGCTATTTATCAACACCAAATGAAGTAGTTACAGGATAAACTCTAGTTGATCTACCATATTTCACAGACCAACAAAGGTTTGATCACTCATTCAGACAATTTTATAGAACAACTGCAGGCCAAATTGGCGCTAACAGAGAACACAACAATAGACATTATTGCCTTCAAAACACAAGCATCAGAAATCAATGAGAAGATGGAAGTTGTTCAACAGGAGCTATATCATAAGGTGGATACTATACATAAATGTTATCATGCACTACACCTTTCTCTGAAAAGTATTTATGTCAAAGAAAAAGATGCTTGTGCAGCTAGGTCTAAGTTTTAGGAATTTATCATATGGAGGCATAAAGCTAATATCCCTGGTATCACCCCTTTCTCACATTATGAACAAGTAAAGGGAGAAATGGCCCTGAAATTCTAGGAAACAAATCTAGAAGAAGGCAAGAAACTTGCCAGAGATGCAAAGGAGGCTTTTGTGGAGGCATTATCTTGTGTACATAAAAAATTGACTGAATTTGAAGGAAATAATATCTCAGAGGCATTGGAGCAGATTGGAATAGAAATGAACCAAGAAAGCTCCATAAAGAATAAGAAAACTATTCAATCTTCCATCCAATAGATGAACTAGATCGATTTACTCAAAATCAATGAGTTTTTGGTGAATCTAAGTTTACAGTATCAGATCACAGTCAAAGAAGTAAATAAGATCCAAGAGAAGCTGCCACAAGTACAAAGGAAGATGTTTGCCTTTGAATTGAATGAGAAGATTGAGCCTTCAAGATTCGTGGTAGCATTGATGGACATGTGCACCCAATTCAATGAATAGAGGAAAACGAGTGCAGTTGGGAGAAAATGAAGGCACATATACAATGCCAACACATCAAAACAAAACTCAACCATATCTGCAATCTGTTATTCCATTCAGATTGTATTATATTTTTAGAAAAAATATTGTGGAAAGTCCAACTACTTTTAGTTGAGACAATTTTGTATAATTAGATATATTCATGGTTTTCGCTTCTAGCCTAATGTAAAAGAGGAAACCTTTTTTTAATATTAATACAAGTACATACAAAGATTCTAAGTTTCGTTCCATTTGAGTTATGCGCGCTCTTTGTGTTTCAATTTCTATGAATTTATTTTTGTAGTTCTTGAAGAGTGGATGATTGCAATTTAGTAATATGTCTATTGTGATCATAATATATCAGAAGTTCATTCAGTAACAACTTTTCCTTTGTTATTACTGTGAGTAAAAACAAGACCTGTGACCTGTGTGAATTGCTGCAATTTCTAATTCCTTTCAAGGGTACATCTTCTAATTTTCTTCTACTGCAAACAAGGTGAGACTTCTCTGTAATTGATACCTCGATTTATTTTAACAATTTTGTAAATCATTTCTACATCATTTTAAATTATAAGTACGACTTAGATAACGAGATACAACCTATGAATTGTCTTATCATAAATTTCACTTAAAGATTATTTCTTAGAAAACTTATGGTAGAAGAAACCACTTATAAAAACATTTCATTTAAAGTCTTTGATGCATGACATTATTCTTTGAGCCTTAGAATCAATCTCAAGAACAAAAATGTCCCCCCTTCCTTGTTCTTTCTGCACTGGGGAATTGTCCTTCTTCCCTATCTGCACAACTTTCTTTGGGAGGCTTCCCTTCTTCTGTTGCATTGTCTTTTGTCAAGGCTTCCCTTGATGTGTTGGTTTCTTAGTCATGGTGATTTCCCTTGTAGATGTCTAAGACGACCCTACTTCCCCTTCTTTTCCCTTCGTCATGTCCTTGGTGATGAATTTGATCTTCCAGTTATCCTTCCAGTCTCTCATTTGCATTTCAACTTTCTTTGCATTGATGCAAAATCGAAGTTGCAACCATTCTTTCTCTGGATCCCTGCATGCTTGGATCCACATGTTGTGTCGCATAGCCTTAAAATTGACTATCCCCTGGTATTGTGCGAGAACTTCCAAAGTTATCCTCCATGTGTTGGATATTCTATCTTGTATGTCGCTGAGATACTGAGAAACTGTGTTTGCATTGCCACTTCTTCGTTTGGAATCCTAAGTACCGTGATGCGCGACATCATCCTACTCTGTCACATAAATATGAGTAGGGAGGCTATTTCCATCCAATTAATGCTATCAAGATCATGATCCAGGAGTAATGGAACTTCGTTCCCAAGTCGTGTGCATCCTTGCAATCGTCTAGGAATAGATTTAGTAAATATGGGGCCCAACTGAGCATGGTTCCATTTTCACATTGTGCTGCTACTGCGACTATAGGATCCCCAACCACCCAGGATGAGCTATGCTACTCCATAAAACACTCTTACTAAGATATGATACCAAATTGTAGCATCCCCAACCACCCAGGTCGGGGAATTCCACAATCAAACTTCTCTTGTTTCTGATATTCAAAATTGTAACATACCCAACCATAGACCTGTCGGGATATGCCACACAAAAACTCTTGCGAAAAATAATACATATAAAAATTAAACAGACAACAGATTCTTCTAATACATAGATTAATGCGGAAATAGCAGTAAGCCTATAAAACAACATATACAGGAAATAATCATAAATATAAGACATGTACAAATACAAAACATGCAATTGAACACATAATTGGTACTTATATTTTTATAGAAGACCACCAACTTCATGTAGACCTTCAATGAACCCCCTAGCCTTAGACCACGTTTCTCATCACTCTCAACAATGGGTCACCCCCGAGATGGGACTAGAATCCACTTGGGTAAAGGGATTCCTAGGCTAGGCTGAGACAACAGAAAGTTACACAGTCTACATGACGGATTTCATCCTAGGAAACAACTCACACTAACATCCTACAACCTCTCATTTCCCACATGCATGTTCCACCCCAGGAAGTGTGCACATTCTCTGCTCAACAACCCTTTGGCTGCCCCACTTCCCTTTCAGGGCTTCAACAACATGCCAGACAATAATTCTTAGAGCACTGTAGCTGCAGTTCGGCTACCTATGGAAAATCACTTCCTCAACAACCTCTCTCACATGGAGGGAGTTTCTCACAGGCCTAAAAAATTGCTTCTTCAATCCATGGACCTAACAACTCGCCTCTTCAAACCCACATGCCTGACAACCTGCTTCTTTAGTCCAGCTCCTAAGTCAACCAGTAAGGGTGATGGAAGCAACAAAGTTCAGGTATAGAATAGGTAAAGGCATCGACCATGCTCAGTCAAGGAATTTCATTGGCAGAAATAACATTCCAGTAAGGCACAGTACGGGTTCAGGCAAAGTATAGGTGCATTGTGCTTAAAAAAAAATGTACAGGATCATTGCTGAAGGTGTGCGTGAAGCATGGATAGGTTCGACTTGAGGAGTCAATGGATGACTTTGTGAATCCTTTAGTGAACGAGAAGAATGGTTTAATGTGTGAATGTTGAGTGCGTGCGTGAATGGGGAAAAGATGGAAAAGCATACTATTTTCCCCACATATATTTGCATGCTCCATGATTGACACATGGCTCTCCTAGAGCTTGTTTCTCTCCACTTGGGGTTCATTCCCTCTTCCATGAGACTTAGGATAAAACAATTATCCTCACCATAGTCTTTAGGAAATAATAATATAATATTCTCTTGGAGTTAAGCCCTATATCTTATACCCTTTCCTAGGATTTTAGCCCGTCCCTTTCCCTTCCTAGTGGAGCTTAGTCCCCCATACTCTTTTATCGTGGTCGATCTACACATAGTGATGTATTATATTAATGATATGAGTGTTTACATATACAAAAATAGGTTCACTGGCCTTAAGCATCTAGTCTCTTTGACCTAATCATCACATAAGCCTCCTAGCTTATAATCACTTGGCTCACCAGCCTATAAAACATGTTTACAATAATCTGGGGCTCAGCCTTGTGGTATTAAAATCCCCTCCCCTTATTTATGCATTTTCATCAATGCATCTTATTTACATATTATTATCAAGATTTTCAAAAATATTAAAAAAGATACGGGTATTTTTCCCGCATAGCATCCTCATTCTCCCAAGTCACACCCTCAGGACCATACCAGGTCCATTGGACCTTTACTAGCTCTATGGATCGATTCTTGAGTTGATTTCTCTTCCGGTCTAGTATGCACACCGGATGCACTTGAAAAGTGCCTTCTTTCTCCACCTGAATCACATTCCAATCAATAACATGATTAGCATCATGTATATACTTCTTGATCAATGATACATGTAATACATTATGAAGAGACATATATGTAGGTAATGCAATAATATAAGCTACATACCCAATCTTCTCTAGAATTTCAAACGACCCACAATAACGAGCTGCCAACTTGGAACATTTTCCCAACTTCAGGGAAATTCTGTTGGCATTCACTTTCAAGAATACATGATCACCCATTTTAGATTCCCTGTGAATTCTGCTCTTATCAGCATAGATTTTCTTCCTGTCTTGAGCAACCTTTAAATTGTTCTTTATTTTTTACATCTTCTCTTCCATTTCCTTAAGAAAATCTGGTCCAACCACTTCTCTATATGTTGGGTTGTCCTAGCTTACAGGTGTGTTGCACTTTCTGCCATAAAGTGCCTCAAATGGGCTCGTCTTCAGAGATGCTTGGTACCCATTATTGTAAGAAAACTCTACCAAGTGTAGATAGTATTCCCATTTTGATGGTTTATCCATCACATACATCCTCATCATATCCTCGATCACTTGATTCATGCTTTATGTTTTCCCATCAAATTCTGGATGATAAGTTGTGCTAAAATTCAGATTTGTTCCAAATCCTTTAAATATTAATCCTTTCTAGAAATTTGAGGTAAACTTTGGGTCTCTGTCAGACACAATTGTCTTGGGTATACCATGCAATAGAGCAATTTCCTTCATATAGATATCAACAATGTTAGTTTCTTTGTGAGTCAGCTTCACTGAAATGAAATGGGCATCTTTAGTAAGCGTGTCCACCACTACCATGATAGAATCATGTTGCTTGATTGTTTTGTTCAGTTTCGTGATGAAGTCCATTGTCACCACTTCCCATTTCCACTCAAGAATAGGTAATGGTTGCAACAACTCTGCTGGGTGTCTATGCTCAACCTTGACCTTTTGACACTCCAAACATTTGGCAATGTACTCAACATTTTCTTTATTCATGCCTGACCAATAATATTGGCTCTTGACTACTGCAATTGTTTTCTGATATCTTAGGTGTCCAACATAAGGTATGTTATGCATTTCCCTCAATATCAGAATTTTTAATTCTTGGGAATTATGTACATAAATTATGTTTCTATACATGAGAATTTCATCAATTTCCAACTTATAGTCCTCAATTTTTTGTTGCAAATTACATTGTTGTAATTTTGCCACTAATTCCTTGTAATGCAAATCTGATTTTACAGCCTCCAAAATTATGTCTTTCAAATCATATTGATACATGTTGATGGTTGTAGCATGCAACTAATGCACTATTCTGCTGAGTGCATCAACCACCTTGTTCTCTCTTCCTTTGATATTTTTTATATCAAAGTCATATTCACTGAGAAACTCCAACCACCTGCTCTTCCTGGTATTTGGAGTTGGTTGTCCGAATAAATATTTCATACCATGATGTTTTTTCCTTAGCTCAAAACTTTTTCCCATGAGGTAGTGTCTCCACTTCTTCAAGGCATGCACTATGGTTTCCAATTCCAAATCACGAGTGACATAATGCCTTTCATGTTCCTTCAACTTCCTTGATTCATAGCATACAACAAACCGATTCTAACCGAGGACTCCACCAAGTCCTTCTGTGAATGAATTTGTGCATACCATGAAATATTCATTTGGATCAACAATCCTTAGAATTGGAGCACTGATCAATAATTTCTTCAAGTGTTGGAATGATTCGGATTAGTTTCAACATGAAATGATAGCGGAGATATAATAAAGAAATGTACAAAGATATCGCGGATATCCAATTATATAACAGAAATGTATCAGAGATACAATAATACATGATTTCTATTAATGAAAGAAATGTACAGAGATTGTAAAAATATAGAGTGAAATACTCGCTAGAATGGTGGTAGCTTATCTCTGAGAAGAGATGTGACGACTTCGCTCATTCACAAGAAGATGATTACAATGAGGATCTGAAGGCATTTTTACAATAAACAAGAATTCCAAAAACCCTAGACATCCAAAAACCTAACCCTAGGAGATGAAGCGCCAAAAGTCACGTGGGCCCCATTTGGGTAAGTTAGTACATCAACTTCCCAGGGTCGTAACTTTTGCATACGATCTTCATTTTAGGTGCATGATAGCTTGTTGGAAAGGTATCTTCGAGGAGATTAATTTTGGAGGAAATATCAAAGGTCCTTCCATATTGCTCCCCATTTTCCCAAAAACGTCGTTTATGGCCTCAAAATGGCCCCGAAAATTAAAAACTGCTAAAAATAATAAATTCCCAAAATTGCTAGAAAATTGTTTTGAGCCAGTTGGAAAATGTGGGTGGCCACCGATATCCACCTAGATCATGGAAACTCTTTTCACACCCCAATGACCACTAAAAATTCACTCCCTTCTTTTGCAAGGAAGTGGTCGGGTGTGCAATCTTTGAGAATCCTGCAATAAATATTTTGTAGTAGCCTGCAAGACCCATGAATGATCTGACTTATGTCACATTTTAAGGTGTTGACCACCCTTTAATGGCCAAAATATTTTCAGGGTCCATTGTTATCCCTTAAATATGATATGCCCCAAACAATGAATTTGGTTCTGGTAAAAAGAGCACTTACTCAATTTGGCATACAATTGTTGGTTATTACTATTTCTATCTACTTCTTGGGCTAACCTAGGTTCAAATATCGTCCCTCTTGGTAAACTAGAAGGAAACACAATACACATAAGGTACTGCGCAGTCTCACCCGAGATAGTTCTATGGGTGACTGCAATGCTTAGGTGCTTGCAATATAGGAACGAGTGGGGATTTTGGGATTATATTTGATCTTTTTCAGGCCTTGATATGATTATTCCATTGACTAAATATTTTAGGGCAGAATGATTTGTGAACATCTTAAAGTGTTTTCCCAAAAAATAGTTCCTGAAATTCTGAAGTGAATATACCATGGCTAGACCTTCTCTTTCTATGGTGTTGTGATTTTTCTCTGATTCAAACAATTTTCTACTTGCAAAGGCTATAGGATGGTCTAATTCCCCTACTCGTGGTTGCGCCAAAATTTCTCCAAGTGTTGTGGGTGATGCATCTACATGCACATGAAATGTATTTTCCCAGTCTGGGAATACTAGAATAGGTGTTGTGACCATATTTTCTTTTAAGGTGTTGTGAATCTGATATCCTTCTTTAACAATTTTTCCATTTCTATTGTAATCTACGCATACCCCTTTATGAATTTCCTGTAAAAGCTTGTATGTCCTAGTGTTTATCTCAATTGGCACACTGATTTTGGTGGTGGTATATTGACAATTACTGCAATCTTAGCAGGATCCATGAGTAACCCTTGTTTACAGACTATATGTCCCAACAATATCCCAAAAGGTGTTCCAAAAATGCACTTCTTTATATTCAATGATATCTAACAATGCTTGCATCTTTCCAACATTAGCCTTAACATTTCTACATGGTCCTTTAACAAACTGTATACAGTCCAGTCATCCAAATATACTTCTAAAAACTGATGTATGAATTCTTTAAAGGAAGCTATGACTACTCTTCAAAATATGGCTGGTGCATTCTTTAGCCCAAATGGCATGATTGTGTACTGGTAGGATCCCCATTCTGTAGAAAAAGTAGTCTTATACCTGTCTTCTAGAGCTATATTGATCTAATGGTAACCTAAGAATCCATATGTAAATGAGTATGCTTCCCGACCTCCCACATTCTCTAATACCTCATCTATGAAAGGGGTGGGAAAAGGGTCATGTAAGCAAGCATCATTCAATTTTATCAAATCTAAATAGATCCTTATCCTGCCTTGTTTATTTTCTTTTACTACCATAGGACTTATCCATTTGAATTCCTTGACCGGTTCTATGATACCAGCTTCCAACATTCTGCCAATTGCATCCTTCACTTCTGCTTATATACTAGATTCAGTCTGTAAGGTCTCTACCTAATAGGTCTTGCCTCAGGTTTGAGAGGTATTTTCATCTCTCCTAGCTCTCTTGCTATGCCTTTCATCTCTATAAATGTTTTTGGGAACATGTCACTGTATTCACATAGTAACTCTATTATTCCTTCCACTATTTTTTATCCTAGTAGTCTCCAATACTTGCCATTTTAGGGTTATCAGTGGTCCCAATGTCCATGTTCTTCACCTTGATGGGTGCAACAAATACTTCTGATTCCAGAGATGGACCTTCCACCTATCTTTCTCCTTCAATTTATGTAATCTGAATATTGCGCGGGTCACCTTCATCTGGCGCATGTTCTTTAACATGATAACATGACAATAGTTCTTTAACTATTTGTCTGTTCTATTTTTGATATTCTGTCATGATTTCAACCTCTGGTTCATCAATAAATATTACACATTTTATCTTCTTTAGTGATGAATCAATGTTGGGGTTCTCAATTTCAAATGAGAAAGTTACTACAAAATTTTGTTGTAATGTTTTCCATTCAGTAGTGCCTCTATGCATCTCCCGGTCTACATACCAGTTTTCTGGGATTCCTTCCAATGTGTGGATGAAATGATGAGCCCATTATTCTGGTGGTGTCATCCTCCATTGTGTCTTTCACTTCTCCAAGTGTTATGTTGGTTTCCCTTGCCCATCATAACTCTACATTTCATTGATGCCTTGTTTTGCACCAAATCTAATGCACAATAATTGTTTACATTGGTACCAGTCCTGAATTTTTTATTTATGCGCACCCCACCATCTTGCAGGAGTAGCCTTGAGTGAAAATTATAGGGATACAAGCATATGATTCTCTAATACTTCCTCTTCATATTTGGTCATAACTTCCTCTATATCATTCACCCCATGAAAACTGGGAGGTTCCCTTATCTATGTACCAACCCATCTTTCAGTGCGATCTATTCTTGCACACCTTCTTGTGGAGACTTCATGCAATATCTACTGCCAATTCTCTAGACCTGTATCTGAGTTAGAAGCACATGATGTGATGCTTCTCCAGCTTAGTACCCCATCTATAGTTGGGTTGACATTGTTATCACATAAACTTGTCAAGATCTTTGGAGTCATGTTTCCTGCCTAGGTCTGTAATTTTTTCTGTCTTTTCTCCCTGTGCAGACCCGATTGCATTGTTCCTCAGCTTATGGTTTCCCTTTCATTTGTCTTCATCTAGTTGATCGACCTATTTTCCTTGTAAGACTGCCTAAAATCCATCAGCCATAAGCCTTTATGTTTTTTCTAGTGATCCGTCAGGATTTTTCGAATGACTTATGGTTGAGTTTTTAATTGCATGCATTAATTGACCATTGGGAACTTAACGAAAGAGAGAGAAAATAAAATGAATTATACAACCATTAACATATTTGTAGATCTAAAAAACAATGAGAAACAACAAACCATGATACACAGGTTGATAACGGAGTTCGACACAACTTTGCCTACGTCTCCGGGCCTTTTCTCTGTGGGGAAGGCTTCTTTATTTATTTTCAAAAGCTTAATGGTACATCATTACAATGCCGAATGGCTTCCAGACTGATCTGGTCATGTTCGCCCAGATCTCTAGAATATTGCACAAAAGACGGCACTCGAAACGGATGTCCGAAGCTCTCAGAAATCGTCTGACATCATCTCCTCCTCAACAACTTCCCTGCCTCAAACTGGCTTTGACTTGGCTTTGCCTCAGCATCTCTGCTTTGAATTGCTCACCAAAAGTTGTCCCCTTGGCCTCAAAATGACCTTGGTTAAATAGTTGGGAAGGTAGTTTCCCATCTCCAACTTCCTCCAAGAAGTTAGGCTCTAAAAATGTCTAATAACCCCCAAAATCATTAATAATGGGTTAATTACATTTAAATAACAAAAGTGGTTATAAAAACCCACTTTCAAACTATAAAATAGTTAATAAACGGTCTTAAGCCCCCTCTCCTGGGTGCGTGCCCCCTTTAAATGGTCATATGGGCACCATAGGGCCAAACACTATCCCAAAGGGCTAAGCGCTGGCCCCTAGCCCTCGCGCTCGCACCCGGTCTCGTGGCACTACAATGGAACCTCGGGCTAAAAACATAGAACCACGCCCCATTTCACATAACCACGGGTCACATTAAAACAACCCCGCGCATATAGCTCCCGTGTCGGTTTAAACATTCGCGCCCAATTTAAAACAATGGTCATATACAAAGCATAGGACCGGGGGTCGGGGCTAAGCCCCGGCCCAACCCCCCGCGCAATATACAATACACCTACTTTAAATCCAAAATTGGCCCATTACATAACAAGACTCATACTATGGTCCAATGGTCGGAGGCTTTACACGAAGGCGCAGTGTGGAGGAGGTCTGGGGTTCGAATCCCCCGGGCCCTAAAAAATTTTGACATAGCCCTCATTGGATAAACCCGGAGTGCCACGTGGCAGCCCGTGATTGGACCACGTGGCACCCTCACATCCAATCGATGCATGACACGTGTCGACCGATGATTCGTTCACGTCATCCAACCAGAAGATGCCACGTGTCCATCGTTGATTCGCCCACGTCAGCACACCGTACATCCCAGTCATCCGTGCCACGTCATCTGCCATACGATGCTGACGTCATCTTGTGCCACGTGTCACCCTTCCAGTGGTGACACGTGTCACTTCAGGATTGGTCCAACTGCGCACCAAAAATGCCAACTCAGCCTGACACGTGGCACTCCCTGGAGCCGCCACGTGTCCTGTATGAAACCTTCCATGTGTCAGCGTAAGGACCTGCCACGTGTCCTATACGGACTGACACGTGTCCTGTACAGACTGTACGGACAGGTACAGTCAACATCCAAAATTTTGCCTGTTTGGCTTGGCGGACATAATGCGATATCTTCTTCATACGGACTCCGTTTGACAAAGTAAATATACCACCGGAATCAGGAAGACAAGGCGGACGCAATGGTGTTGGTTTCATCGGATTCCGATCACTTTAATTTTTGAGCATTTTTCATGCCCTGTCAGGCTTCTGAATCCGATTTCGGATCACACCTCCCAACAATAAGACCTTTTGGTCCCCAAAAGGTTACTGACCACTCAAAAAGCTCGGGATAGGCCACCCGGCTTGCTCTGGATCCGATTACATTAATGGAAGCAAAATACAATGAAGTTGAGACATCCACTTCTGGCAGAACCAAGTGACTGCTTTCTTTCCTTCACGGTGTTCTTCTTGCTTCGCTGGTAATCCTTCCTCTTTCGTGGGTACATGCAAAGTCCTTTTGTCCTTCCTTGGACGAAGCTCTGGATTAAGCTTCCAACAACTCGCCTTTTGATGTCCACTCTTGTTGCAAAATGTGCAATGAGTTTTTGGCATCCAGACTTGTTTAACCTTCTCTTTCTTCCATTGTGGACTTGAGCCTTTACGTCGCGTTTCCTTCTTGGACGACATAGGTTTCCTGTACAAAGTTTGTCTCTTCCAACACTTGACAACACAATGCTTAGGTGAATGAAAATAAGCACATGGATAAAGTTTCCACAAGTTCCGGTTTACTTGATTATGCTTGTTATAATCAAAAGGAGAATTAATAAAAACATGACCATTATACCTTCCATGCTGATCTTCACTTTTC
>ML838454.1:22481-40607 GCA_009831015.1 Picea engelmannii | reverse complement strand
TGTCATATCCCAATCCTAAGTATCGAGGCCTTTCCTCAACCTCAATAGGATTTACAATGCCTTGACCTCTACGTCCAAGGCCCTTTCCTTTTTCATAACCCATCTTGGTTAATATTCTCAAACCTACACCTTTTGTGTGTTTTTCGAATTCACCAAAACCAACTTGATGAGTATGAGGAAAATTTGATGAGTAACCTTCACTGCATACCTCAGATGTGTTTTCTGAAACAAATGTAGAAGGTACTTCCTTCAATCCTTTGTTTCCTTTGTTGTTCTTTGAATCTTTCACTTGAACCGTTCTCTTTCGTTCCAAGTAGTCTTCATACAACACCTTCACCATCTCAGCCATGGAAAACACCGAATCTCTGAACTTCTTCTCGTCTTGAGAAAGTCCTCCTGTAGATTCCATTTTCCTCCTTGAGATGTGCTCTTCCCTGGATAACATGCAAAACTCAAATCCAAATGTCAACTAGCTCTGATACCACTTGATCCGTCAGGATTTTTCGAATGACTTATGGTTGAGTTTTTAATTGCATGCATTAATTGACCATTGGGAACTTAACGAAAGAGCGAGAAAAGAAAATGAATTATATAGCCATTAACATATTTGCAGATCTGAAAAACAATGAGAAACAACAAACCATGATACACAGGTTGATAACGGAGTTTGGCACAACTTTGCCTACGTCTCCGGGCCTTTTCTCTGTGGGGAAGGCTTCCTTATTTCTTTTCAAAAGATTAATGGTACATCATTACAATGCCGAATGGATTCCAGACTGATCTGGTCATGTTCGCCCAGATCTCTAGAATATTTCACAAAAGATGGCACTCGAAACGGATGTCCGAAGCTCTCAGAAATCGTCCGACAGCATCTCCTCCTCAACAGCTTCCCTGCCTCAAACTGGCTTTGACTTGGCTTTGCCTCAGCATCTCTGCTTTGAATTGCTCACCAAAAGCTGTCCCCTTGGCCTCAAAAAGGCCTTGGTTAAATAGTTGGGAAGGTAGTTTCCCATCTCCAACTTCCTCCAAGAAGTTAGGCTCTAAAAATGTCTAATAACCCCCAAAATCATTAATAATGGGTTAATTACATTTAAATAACAAAAGTGGTTATAAAAACCCACTTTCAAACTATAAAATAGTTAATAAACGGGCTTAAGCCCCCTCTCCTGGGTGCACGCCCCCTTTAAATGGTCATATGGGCACCATAGGGCCAAACGCTAGCCCAAAGGGCTAAGCGCTGGCCCCTAGCCCTCGCGCTCGCACCCGATCTCGTGGCACTACAATGGAACCTCGAGCTAAAAACATAGAACCACGCCCCATTTCACATAACCACGGGTCACATTAAAACAACCCCGTGCATATAGCTCCCGTGTCGGTTTAAACATTCGTGCCCAATTTAAAACAGTGGTCATATACAAAGCATAGGACCGGGGGTCGGGGCTAAGCCCCGGCCCAACCCCCCGCGCAATATACAATACACCTACTTTAAATCCAAAATCGACCCATTACATAACAAGACTCATACTATGGTCCAATGGTCGGAGGCTTTACACGAAGGCGCAGTGTGGAGGAGGTCCGGGGTTCGAATCCCCCGGGCCCTAAAAACTTTTTACATAGCCCTCATTGGCTAAACCCGGGGTGCCACGTGGCAGCCCGTGATTGGGCCACGCGGCACCCTCACATCCAATCGATGCATGCCACGTGTCGACCGATGATTCGTTCACGTCATCCAACCAGAAGATGCCACATGTCCATCGCTGATTCGCCCACGTCAGCGCGCCGTGCATTCCAGTCATCCGTGCCACATCATCTGTCGTACGATGCTGACGTCATCTTGTGCCACGTGTCACCCTTCCAGTGGTGACACGTGTCACTTCAGGATTGGTCCAACTGCGCGCCAAAAATGCCAAATCAGCCTGACACGTGGCACTCCCTGGAGCCGCCACGTGTCCTGTACGGAACCTGCCATGTGTCAGCGTATGGATCTGCCACGTGTCCTATACGGACTGACATGTGTCCTGTACGGACTATACGGACAGGTACAGTCAACATCCAAATTTTTGCTTGTTTGGCTTGGCAGACAGAATGCGATATCTTCTTCATACGGACTCTGTTTGACAAAGTAAATATACCACCGGAATCAGGAAGACGAGACGGACGCAATGGTGTTGGTTTCGTCGGATTCCGAGCACTTTCATTTTTGAGCATTTTTCATGCCCTGTCAGGCTTCTAATTCCGATTTCGGATCATCTAGGGACGATGCATTCCTCCCTTTGCCACTGTCATTGATCCTCTTATTCTCCCGAGCCTTCAGCTAGTCACCCAAATGATCGTTCACATATGAAAAAAGAGGCAAGCGAGTGTGGGAATTGGGAGTTCAAAATGTTGTAAAACTATTCAACAAGAATAGCGACGTCCTGATTCACGAAAAAGGTAAATCTGGGTCGTTTAATCATCGAGAGCCAAGGGCCGTTGATATAACATCAACGAATTTCAGAGGATCGAGAATCGACAGTTTCAGGTTCTTTTCATAAAGGTTCATCCATGACTCGAAGTCCCAAGACCCGAAAAGGGCGATGAAATCATTTGGGTCGTCCAACCAAAGGGACACGTGGTGCACAATTGGCATTTCGGGATTTCATGAGGTGGAACGATAAAGGAGCAGAGGCATCAGATCTTGCAAAATGCGAAATCGCGAAAATATCCCAGTTGTTGATCAAATAAGCAATCCAGACCATTGGATCACCTTTTCGTGATTTCGCGGATTGGGAAATCTGAAGACAAGAGTGTGGAAAGTCCCAAAATGCCTTGGGAGCTTTGGGCCCATGGTCATATCCCCTGTTCTTATGGTGAATGGGTTCGAGAAAGAAGGTTGGCACCCATCGCGTGGAGTTGGCGACTCGGGGCCTCCAAGGAATCATCATGGTGGTCAATTTTAAAGTAGATCCAACCGCTTGATCTAGATGGATCATTTCATGGTTTCAGGCAACAAAACATCATCAATCAAGAGGAGTGAGAGCTCCCGATATGAGAAATCCAAAAATTCCATCAGTTAAGCGCAAGGTTGTAGGCCTACAGTCGCGTGGGGCAATGAAAGGGTGTTGCGCAGAGGATCAAAGCGCTCAAGGGGTCACAAAGAGAAATCCTTACAAGCCTCGAGGCACCAATTTTGACTGGAAGGGGTTATGAGCCTGACTGGAACATTATTGAGTGTCAACCTTCTTCTTGATCCCGATGCAGGAAGTTAATAGAAATAGAGGGAGGTATTTGAGACCTTGTTTCACCCCATAAATTGAAGACATGGAGGTTATGGAGCGGTCAGCCTATGGTACCCCTATGGATGAATTTTCCTTCCAGATCCATACCGATCTGAGATCGCGTCTGATAGAAGAATGCAGGTGCGGTCTGACAGAAAAAAAATGTGGACATCAAGCCTTGAATGTAACAACCAAAACGAGATTTTGTGGGGGGTGAGTTTCTCTGAGTATATATACTTAGTTTTTGTATTTTGTAAGGGTCGATGGTAGAGCAAGGCTCTTGTATTGTAAAGTTTTAATGAACACTCTGGTTCTCTGGTTATGTATTTTCATTTGAGACTTCTTGTTTAATGAAATTCAACTTTCTTTCTCCATCTTATTTGCCTCCGTTACTAAGAGGATTCATGATGACTAATTCACATGGATTGTTGTGACTGTGTTATGATGTATGTTTGATTATAATTCTATTATAGCTTCTTTTGGTTTCCCTAAGATTTGAACTTCAAGAAGATCTCATGTTCAAGTCTTTCATTTTTGGGGTGTTTGAAGACCTAATGTCCTCGACATACCTCTACATTTTTCTCCTCTAATTCTTCCACCTACTCACCTTTACTACAACCTACTGACTGAAGTTAAACCAAGTCCTTACCTGCCTGCACATGCTAGCTTAGTTTTCTGAGTTAAAATGATATCATTTCGGGTCCACGCCCATTTGACCTCTTTGAAAAAAACTCGTGACATAGAAATCTGATGGGTATCAGGCTTACCTCTGCCTCAATCCAGAGGTGACTTCTGGTGCTAACAAACATAATCTTCTTCTCATGCGGTGATTCTGTACAACTGGTTTATTTCTTCTAGATCTAGACAGGTGGGTTCTACAAACCTTTCTCCTTCTTATGGATCTAATGGCACAATGACTCTATATTATCCTGATTCAAATTTCATTTTTCTTTTCTTCAAATTGATTATGGCCTGGTTATCAAATTCCTAATCCAATCCAAGCAAATTTGTTCCATCTACAATCTCTATTACTTCAAAGTATTCCTTAGTGCACACTCCATCCAAATCTATTTTCACACCTTTAAGTCTTCCAATTAATAGAAATATGTGTTGATTTGTTAACTTAAAATGGACAGGTGAATATCCTAGTGTGGGCTCTCCCATACAATGCCATGTTTTATTGGGTAACACATTTACTTTAGAGCCTAAGTCTAGTATAATATCCCCCATATTGAAATCTCCAATGTTGGCATTCAGTCTGAATTCTCTGCTTGTCCTCCTTGTATGGAGGTGATTGAATGTTTTCTTCTCTAACTTCCCCTCTACCTCTATGTTACATCTTTCTAACATATTTAGAAAAAATTTAATAGATGATGGATCATTCAGTAGCTTAACACAGGATTGTAGAAAATTCTTTATGGTACTTACTTTCTCTAAGGGTTATGCTTCACTGGTGTGGTCCATTGATGAAGGCATCTCGTACATAGGAGAGTTATGATTTTGTTCCGCAACTGATGTAGAAGCAACATTCTGCTTGAGAAAATCCTATCTGGCCTCCTTTAATGTCTCCTTTTTTCTTTCTGTGCATCAAACTACTTTTGTGTATCAATATTTTTCTTCACCCATTGGTGTTGTGTTGGATCTTGTCTCACTGCGTCATGTCCCATATTAGCGCCTCCTTGCATGACTATGTTGATATTTATTCCATCCTCCCTGGCTTCTGCAAAAATCCACTGAACATTATAATTGTTTTGATTTCTCTTATCTTGGATCTTCCCCAATAATGTTGGACAATATTCTGTGCCATGGTCTACTGCACGAAAATACATACATGTCACAAGTGGAAGTGGACATTCCATTGCATAGTGTCTTGGATGTTGGAAGTTGTGGAACACTACTGGACCTCTTCCTCTTCCAAATCCTCCTCTACCTCGTCCTCCACCTCTGTAGCCAGTTCGATCTCCTCGCAATGTGTTGTACTGAGGAACCTAATTATACTGCATAGGGTTATACTGTGGTTGCGTTTTGTCATATTATGGTTGTGTAGTGTTATATTTTTGTTGGATAGTGTTGTATGGAGGTGTTACCTAGTTGAATTGAGGTGTAGTTTTCCCTGTCATCATTTTTTCCTGCACCCTATATGTATATGCAGTTCTTTCCCTCATCATCTCCATCGTCCTACAATCTTTATCATCATGGACCATTGGCTTGCAAAAATTTCAATATGAACTCTTGGGTATTGTTTGGTACTTCTGCATCATGGGACAATGATATGGATCATGTCCATGTGTCGTACATATATCACACCATGGTCCTCCTATTGGAAAAGAGTTTGGTACTCTTGTTTCCATGTACTACATGAAAGTTGGGAATTCATTCTTATGGTGTCCTTCTTTCCTGCATGTGGTACACCAAACAACTTCTCTTTTCTCTTTTCCATTATTCTGGTTAAGATGAAATGTTAAGTTCTTCAAATCCGCCTTCATCTCCTCTATTGTTGGATCTGTATTCTGATACTGGTTGTCTTTCAGCTGTAAGGATACCTATAGAGCCTCTACTTGAGTTTGAAACTTTTGTTGTCTCAATGGGTATTTCAAATGTGGTAACAATGAATTCACAAAGAGATGTCTATGTTGCAGGTGAGTCATGACATACTTCAACTTACCCTTCAACCGTTTGAACCTCTGATCAATCTCCCAAACAGACTCACCTAGTTTCAATCTGATTTCAACCATCTCATTCATGAACCAATCTTCTGAGCTAGGCTTCTGAGATTGATTGACTAGTAGCTTCTTCACATATACAATAGTCTTGGTTACTCTTGGTGTGATATTTACAGCTAGGCTCATGTACCAATCCGATGCGTGGTCTCTTAGTGTGATAACTAGCTGCGTAAGTTTTTTATCCTCATTTGTGATCTTCTTTTCTTTCCAGATCTTCTCACAGATAAATAACTTATTTTCATGATCCTTAGGTACCTCTCCCTGAAATTATGGTAACCTGATCGTGGGATCATGCCCTGCCATATTGAATTGTGTTGAACTACTACCTCTGTGCGGTGTGGATATTTGATTGCTACTTTCTAAAATGGCTCCTCCAATTGCTACTCCTTGTTTGGATGTACTTCCTGCTGTCTTTCTTCGACTAAAATTCAGTTGTCTAAATGGTGGTGTTATTTCTGGATTACTAGTCGCACATGGGGTTATGGGTTCCACAATGACACTGAAATGGATGGGAGTTTTGCCTTCTGTTCCTACCCTTGGATCACTTGTCTTCCTTTCATATTTTTCACACAGGATTTCCTTAATCTGCTCCATAGCCCAAAGATCCTCTACCTCTTCCTCATCACTTTCCAATCCCTCTCTATCAGCTATGGCTCTCTTCTTATTATTCATGTTATATTGGTAGGATACTCCACTACGTGTCTTTCCGGTTGTTTCCATTATCTTCTTTTACTGATATTCCTCCATCATGATTGGTTCCATGGAATCCTTCATATTTCCCTTATCCATCTCTTCCTCCATTTCTCCACCTCTTGTCAGTGCTTCCCCCCTTCCCCCATGCACGTAGGGAATTTTAGTTGTTTGATTCCATAGTCATCACACCGTTTTTATACAATAAAATCTTGATTGAAGTATACAACAATATGATATACCTACCTCTAGGTAATTTTAGAAAATCCTGCTCTGCTGCGTTGTAATACTTCAAGGTATCTACTACAAATTCTATGATAAAACTTGCAACAATATTTTCTAACTAGAAATATACTACACACGTGAATTTGTTGTTAACTTGTTGTAACTGTGCAATATCCACAGGATTCCATTCAAGCTGTCTGATTCGATTTTTTGAGTGGTTTTATTTTAGCCTGAATAGCCATTCCTGCAACACATGCAGTAAATCACATAAAAATACCTCATGCAAGTCACTAAATACATACTTTTCCAGATATTTTCATGGTGTTCTCTTAGGTTTTTTGTTATCCTTCTGCAAAAATTCAAGCTCCTTTGTTTTCAACCATCTTTTGATCTCTGCCTTCATTGGGTTCCACGGTCTGAACATTCCCTTTTTATACCTTCATTCTCCACATGCTTCTTCTACGGATCCCATTCACTCAATCCCATGCATTTCCACCCAACAACGAAACCATTTGTTGGTTATTACTCTTTCTATCTACTTCTTGGGCTGACCTAGGTTTAGATCTGAATAGGTTCCCAACAAAACCCTTTAAAACTATCGACCCTCCTGGTAAACCATAAGGCAACACAGTACATAGAAGGTACTGCACAGTCTCACCTGAGAGAGTTCTATGGGTGACTGCAATGTTGAGGTGCTTGCAATCTATGAATGAGTGGGGATTCTGGGATTATATTTGATATTCTTCAGGCCTTGATCTGATTATTACCTCTATTATTCCTGAGATTCATTCATCTCTTAAGCGTATTCATACATTCTAATAGATCTAACAACACTTTTCATTCATCTATTCATAATCTAACTATTGATAGAAGGTAAATATGAAATACAAAAAAACATACCACATGTTTTATCATGGTTCACCCCCTCCTGGGATACATCCACAAATATCTGGCTTCTTAGGCTCTTTTATTTAGATTTCCTCAATATATGGCATTGCATGCACTACAATTCCGATCATACAATACTGAGAAAGGTTCCACAACCTCTATGAGGTGGACTAGATCACACCAGGCTCCTCAACTTGTGATCTAAACCTTAAGATCTAGCTACCTTACACTTGTACAACTCAACATCTTACATAAATGTATTAGAACTAGTTTGGTATCCTTACAATAGCTCAAAAACGGGAACAACCTTCGAACCCTAACCTATAACTCCTAGGTTCTTATTTATACTACTTTACACGCTTATTAGTTGTTACAATATCTTACCAAAAAACTAACCATAACATGGTTAGGTTTTTCTACTTGCGCACCTTACATGATTTCCTCCTTTGCATGCGAATTTCCCTTGCACATGTTTCTTTTCCTGCCAGTTGTTCTTCTCCAAAATTGGGTTTTACCTTCCAAAAATAGTTATTTCCTCAAAATAGGTCTACGCCCAACAAAAAATGATGCTCCCTTAACACTTGCAATACCATCTTCAAGTGTTTCTCATGCTCTTCTTCCGACTTGGAATATATAATAATGTCATCCAAAAAGACAATGACAAACTTATCCAAGTATTCTAGGAAAACACCATTCATTAAACACATGAAAACAACTGGTGCATTTGATAACCCAAATGGAACCACTGTGAACTCATAATGACCATACCTTTTTCTGAAGGCAATCTTGTTGATTTCTTCATCTTTAATTCTTACCTGATGATAACCAGACCTGAGATCAATCTTTGAGAAAAATTTTGCATTCTTGAACTGATCAAAGAGGTCATCAATCCTTATAAGAGGATACTTATTCTTTACAGTTACTTTGTTCAACTGTATGAAGTCAATACATAGTCTCAAAGTTCCATCCTTCTTCTTCACAAATAAAATAGGGGCACCCCAAGGGGAAACAATTGGGAGTATATACCCCTTCTTCATAATCTCTTCAAGCTGCACTTGCAACTCTTTCAGCTCTAGTGTACTCATCTTGTAAGGAGTCTTGGATACTAGAGCTTCTCCAAGAATCAAATTTATAGAGAAATCAATATCTCTCTTAGGGGTTAGTCCTGATATTTATTTAAATACATCCCAAAAATACTTTAGGACTGCATAATCCTCAATATTTGACACATTATCCTTAGGTGTTTCTTCCATATGGGCTGCAAATATTTGACAACCCTTTCTGTAACACTTCTTTAGCTACATTGTTGAGATTTCTCTAAAAGTTACTGCCCTGAGAATTCCCTGGACTGTCCTTAGGTTCCCTTCCTCATCCAGGAAAGTAAATTCCTTGTTATGACAATCTAAGACAACATGGTGTTGGTCCAACCGATCCATCCCAATTAGACAGTCATAGGAACCTAAAGGAAAGAAGTTCAAATCTGCCTTGGTGCTCAACCCATTCATGCCCACAAGACATGACTTAACCAATTCATTAACTTTTCTCTTGGATCTGGTATCCAGCTACACCAACCAAGATTTCCAATGTTTGATTCTTGGAAAATGAAATCTTTCCACCATCTTAAGATCTATATAACTATGACTAGCTCCCGAATCAATTAAAATTTCAATGGTTTGGTTGTTGATCATACCTTCCACTTCAATCATGTGTGATTGAAACTCAACTTGTTTGTTGTCCATGGATGCATAGATCCTGGGTACATTTCTTCCCATGTCCTCCACTATTTCAACTTTTTGTAAACCATGAACAACTCTCACTTTGTCACTTATGTGAGGACAAACTCTATGCATATGATCTCCTTTACAACCCCAACATTGAATAGGTGGCTTCCTTGGCATTTTCCCACCTGTCTCAATCATTCTGGGCTCTCTAGAAGTTGTTTGTCCCTAAGGACTATTTTTGAAGAAAGGTGAATTATTCCCCTTCCTCCTCTGTTCCATATTGAACTTCTTCTTGTCTTCCCAATATTTTTGGAAAGTTGGATTTCCTTTATGCTAATCATATAGGAATTTATCTCACCTTATTGTCTCTTCCAATGTCTTGGGATCATCATATTGAATATTTTCACTGATGAAAGATGGAAGCCCACTCAAATATATCTGAAACTTAACTGTCTCATCCTTGATGAAGGAGACATACTTCAATAGTTCCAAAAACCTTCTTCCATATTCGTCAATGGACATACTTCCAAGCTTGAGTTCAAATAAATCCTTCATTTTCTAGTCATAATATCTCTTAGTCAAGTATTTCTTTTCAAAATACTTCTTGAATTCCTTCCAAGAAACATTTTTCTCTTTAATGTGATGCACCTGCACAAGTTGATCCCACCACACAGATGCCTTTCCCTTGAACTGATAGATAGAAATTATTCCTTCTGCATGAGAAGAATAATTATGCAATTGAAAGTATTTTATCATGCCTAGCAGCCATGTCTCATCATCTTCATCCTTCTTGTTCTCACCATCAAATGTAGGAGGTTTGATCTTGTTCATTTCTCCTCATAATTGATCCACCCCAAACCTCTTCTGACGCTTCCTAATAGGGGATGGGCTTGATTTGTTGTGTGATCTCTTATTGGAATGTCTTGGGGAGTGATGGTGATGTCTACTAACACTTATTGATCTTCCTTTGTCCTTAGGATACCTATGACTTCTTGATTTGCTTGATCCATTCTCCTTATCTAATTTCTTTTCAATTATGTCCAAGATCTGCATTAACTTCATGTTGAAGTCTTCCTGCTTCTCCTTGGATTTCATAAAACTTTTATTATCATCCTTGTGACTTTGGACATATTTATCTAAATCTTTAATGGTCTCTACCATATTCATGTTTTCATTATTTCCTTCTCCATGTCCATTGGAGTTTGTTCCTTCAATACCCAAATGGACATCCATCCCTCTGATCTCATCTTCCTAGTTGTAAGACACCTGTGTCTCTTCCATATCTCTCTCTACACTCTGTCTTGATCCTGATCTGATCTAGTTGATGTTAACTCTGCAAAATGTGCATCCAACAAAATTTTGTCAGGATAACTAACTCAACAATTTCATTAAAATATGAACCATTTTGGTTCAATAATATATCAGATTCTTTTCTTCTGTTTTTTTGAGAAATTAATTGTTCAAATCCATTTCTTGGGTGACAATTTATGTTCTATTGTCCAATATCTTTCCAATGACTTCTCCCTTGCTCAATTATGAGTTTTGAGAATGAAGTTGTGAATATTTGAACAATTTGTCTTTGAAAACAATAATTTGGCACTAGCTCTCTTTTGTTCCAACCGAAGTATCATATGACCAAGGATAATGTCCAAGAACTCAATTGATATTCTCTCATCTAGAGATTCAGGACTTTGGGGCTCCAGAACTTCGGGCCTCAGAAGCTCTTGCTACTTCATGCCTTATTTCTCCCAAACACCGAACTGGCGAATCCTTGCATGGTATATCTTCAGAGCTTCATGGATCTGCTACTTTGGACCTTTGGGACTTCCAAAATATGGGCTTTGGAATTTCTTTCGACTCCACACATCATTCCCTCCGAACTTTGAACTTTCACTTTTCCATAAAATCTCTTCGGAACCTTCATGCTTCAGAGGTTCTTGCATCAATATACTCACATTCCCCCGAACAACGGATTTCTAAATTCTTGGGTTGGAACTTTGGCGTTTCATTACTCTAGCAATCCACTTCTTCGAGCTTCATAGGTTTTACCTTCATCATACCATGTTTCCTATGAATTTTGAACTAGTGAACACCCAAAGAATCTCTTCGATCTTCGCGCTTCGGAGGTTCCTGCAACCACATACTCCAATTTCCCCGAATGCTGAACCTCTGAACTTCTGAAGTCTCTGTTAGCACATAGAATTGTAGGGGTCAAAATGATTCACACCTTTGATTCATTTTTCTATTTTTACCTTGACATGTCACACCTCTATTTGTACACAAAGTTCCCTTTGCCATCATCTATCTGTTTAAATTTCAAGTTAAAGACAATTGCATGTGCTATCAGCTCACAAGAGAGTTCGTAGAGTTTTCATAAGTATCTCATGCATTCAATGGTTATCATTGCATTTAAGGATCGTGTCAAATAAGATCTTATTGTTTTCAAAGCTTGTATTTTAAAAAAATTCTCAAGTATTATGTCATAAAAGTTTCTAACAACTTTCTCCAAGTGTGAAAATTGTGTTTAAGCCAGGCGCTATGAACTGGCTGAAGGAGAGTGTTGGAAGTTGAATAGTTTGCAGACACGTGTGTTCAAATCCCCAATTATATGCATCAAGATAAAGTCTATTGGAAATTTCATAAAGGTTATCATGTTATTTGAAGGTTGAGAGGAGGTCCTTTTACTGATATATTTGTCGACGTTGCGAACTATGCTACAAACCCTCTATTCTAGGACTTCTTAAAATTTCACCTTTTACATCTTTTCAAATCCAGCCTTAAATGAGTGAATTCTTACCCCTATCAAATTTACAATGTGTGGTTGATCATTTGTTGAAGAAGGCTTAAAGTTGCGAATGTTTTTAACCTATTTTTTATGCATTTTACAACATTTTTTGGGTGATGGCTATGAGTTATAAGCCATGAGTATGAGTTGTGGTGCCTTCCTCTAAGTCATATATCAATATAATGAAGTTTTGCAGCATGTATGGACTCCTGGAATAATTTTTGAGATAATAAAAACTTTGGTAAATTGAAACAGGATGCTACAGGAAAGTTCACAACGCCGACGCTACGAACTGGTAATTTATGACAGTTTGCAAGAATTAGCACACAACAAAGCATGGTTTTTCCCATAACTTTTGAATTCCCATATGGGTTCCTCTGAAATTTGGTGTGGAGCGAAAACATGGTGTTTTTGAATTGCTGACAAACAATTAGTCCAAACTAGTTTGTATTTTTGGAGAAAAGACAAAATAATCATCTACAAGAAATTTTGCAGTGCATGTTGTCATAGGTGTTACGAACTCTAAAAGTTTGACAAATTCGAGCAATGGGAAGGGTTCTTGTTGGTTGTGGAGCCTGATTATCTTCATGATTCATAGGTCTTTGTTTTCAGCTATGTTTATACCCCATGAATACTTTACACCTCAAAATAATGTACACTTCTCCAGGAGGGGGAGTGTAGGGGGAGTTACCCCCCCTGCAGGGTCCGGGGGGTCCGAGGGAAAGTGGGCCCTCTGTGGGGGTTCAGGGGACAACGTTCCCCAATGGGGGTTTGGGGGAGAATCCCCCGAAGGAAAAATTTCCTTGTAAATGTATATTGTAATTTCCTTGTAAATATTGATTGTTCATTATAAGGTCACAGATCTGATGGTAGAAGTTATGTTAGGATTTTTTTCCCTAGAAGGAAACCCTCTTTTATGAGGGAAATGTATTGTGGCTATGTATCATAAAAAATATTGTATTCTGAGAGAGGAGACTGTGAGAGAAAGAAGAGGAAGTTACAATGAGTGTGTTGTAGGTTGTATCCATTCATTTGTTGGATAATAATAAAGGAAGGACCTAGAAATTTCTCGGGTGCATGTAGCCCACACTGGGTGAACCAAATATATATATGTCTCTATTGTATTATGTATCTTATGTGTTTTATTTTCGCATTTGTTTTATTTTATTTCTTTGCGATCATGTTTTTATAACAACTCATATCATAGCGAAAGGTAGCTCGAAGGAAAATAGGGTTCCTGGTTCGAGTGGGAGTAATGGCGGAAAATAGAAATTTTAGGGTTGAGAAATTTAACGACCAAAACTACCAGTTATGGAAGATGTAGATGGAATATTATTTATATCAGAAGGATCTATTCCTACCATTAGGTGGAATATCAAAGAAGCTGACGACCATGAAGGACAAAGAATGGCAGGTTCTTGACAGAAAGACAATAGGAACGATACGCCTGAGCCTGGCAATGTTGATGGCTTTCAATATTTCGAAAGAAAAGACAACGAAGGAGATGATGGATGCATTGGATAAAATGTATGAAAAACCCTCAACGCCCAATAAGGTATTTCTAATAAAGAGATTATTTAATATGAATATGTCAGAAGGTGGGTATGTTGCAGTTAATTTAAATGAATTTAATACGGTTATTAATTAACTAAGTTCTGTAAAAGTGGACTTTGATGATGAGGTTAGGGCTCTTCTAATCTTGTGATCATTGCCAGAAAGCTGGAACGAATTGGTCATGGTTGTAAGTAAATCTGTCTCTAGTTCAAATTATTTAAAATTTTATGATGGTGTTGGTGTTATCCTTAGTGAAGAAATGTGACAGAAAAGCACATGTGAGAAATCGGGTAATGCGTCAAACATGGAGAACATGGGAATACAAAAGGATAGAGGAAAGGGATCAGGGAACCGCAAGAATTACAGGAAGGGAAAATCCAAATCTAGATTTGGAAATATAGAGTGTTGGAATTGTGGGAATAAAGGACATCTGAAGAAAGAATGCAGAGCTCCAAAGGAACAAAGAGATGGACAACATGAGAAAAATTAGGAAGCAAATGTAACATATGATGTGTTACAAGATGATTTGATTCTTTCTGTAGATAATATTTCCGAGTCTTGGGTAGTAGATTCAGGGGCTTCATTTCATGGTACACCCCATAGGAAACATTTTCTAGATTATGTTCAAGGTGATTTTGGACAGGTTCATTTGGGTGATGATGCACCATGCAAAATTGTTGGAATGGGAAAGGTAAAAATAAAGCAAAGCAATGAAAACCAATGGAAACCAAGGGTAAAAAGAAAGCAAAGCAATGGAAACCATTTAGTGTCCATAGAAATGTTGGAAAAGTTGAATTTGGAAACAACAGTGCATCCATATCCGTATATGGTGTATTGGTTGTAAAAAGGACATCAAATCATGGTAAGTAGACAATGTAAAGTTGAATTTAATATTTGTAGTTATAAGTATGAATTTTTATGTGATGTCATACCTATGGATGTTTGTCATGTTTTGTTGGGGAGGCCATGGAAATACGACAAAAATGTCACACATGATGGGAGAAAGAATACTTGTACCCTTGATAAAAATGGGCATAGACATAGGTTGTTTCCACTTGAGGAAAAATGAGTAAAAGGGGAGGCTAGTCCGAGTGTACTTCTCATGAGTGGGAAGGATCTCTTGAAATAAGTTAAGAAAGATGAAAGATCGGGAGATGCATTTTGTTTTTATAGGTAAGGAGAGAGCTATCCTTACAAATACTTCCATGAATTATTTTCCTGTGGAAATTAAGGAATTATTGGATGAGTTTGTTGACATTGTGGTGGATGAATTTACTCATACTTTCCCTCCCATCATAAGTACTAGTCATTATATTGAACTTATTTTGGGTGCAAGTTTTCCAAACAAAGAAGCACACAGATTGACCCCTCAGTAGAATGAAGAGGTCAAGAAGCAGGTCCAAGAGTTGTTGGACAAAGCATTGATCAAAGAAAATTTGAGCCCATGTGTAGTACTGATTGTGTTGAGTCCAAAGAAGGATGGTGGTTGGAGAATGTGCACAGATTTTAGAGCTATCAAAAAAATAATCATCAGGTATAGATTTCCTTTACCCAAAATGGATGATTTGATGGATTGTTTGAGTGGAGCTAGTTATTTTTCCAAGACAGAATTGAAAAGTGGTTATCATCAGATAAGGATGAGAGAAGGAGATGAATGGAAAAAAACATTCAAAACAAATGAAGGGTTGTATGAGTGGCTTGTTATGTTGTTTGGTTTAAACAATGATCCAAGTACGTTCATGAGATTAATGAATGAAGTGCTTAAATACTCTTATTGGGAAATTTGTAATTGTTTGTTTGGATGATATCCTAGTCTATAGTAAGACTAAGGAGGAGCATTTGAGACACTTGAGGATGGTGTTGAGAAGATTAAAACAAGAAAAAATGTTGATAAATTTGAAGAAATGTTCTTTTATGAAGAAAAAACTTGTGTATTTGGGATTTGTGATCTCTTCAAATGAATTGAAGATGGATCCAGAGAAGGTGAGGGCTATAAAGGAGTGGCCTTGTCCAAGAAGTGTGTTTTAATTAAGAGGTTTTCATGGGTTAGTGAGTTTTTACAGAAATTTCATCAAGAATTTTAGCAGTATATGTGCACCCATAGTGGATACTATAAAGAAAGAACATGGATCCTTTGATTGGAGGAAAGAAGATGAGAAAGGATTTAGACTGTTAAAGGAGAAGACAACAGAACAACCCATCTTGATTTTTCCAGATTTCAGGAAGACTTTCCAAGTCAAGTGTGATGCAAGTGGAGTGGCCATCGATGTAGTTTTAAGTCAAGATGATAAGTCAGTTGCTTATTTCAGTGAAAATTTGAATGATGCTAAGAGGAAATATTCGACTTATGATAAGGAATTTTATTCTATAATTCAATATTTGAAAAAGTGGAGGCATTATCTTATACCAAAAGAGTTTATTTTGTATACTGACAATCATACTTTGCAGTTTTTAACCAGACAAGAGAAGTTGAATCAGAGACATGCCAAATGGGTAGAATTCATGCAAAATTTTACTTTTGTTATTAAGCATATTAGTGGGAGTGCTAACAAAGTTGCAGATGCTTTGAGAAGGAGATGTTTGATCTTGTAGGAATTCCAAGTGGAGACTTTGGGGTTTGAACACCTCAAGGAAATGTACAAGGAAGACTCAGATTTCAAGGAAGCTTATGAAGCTTGTGAAAATCCTTTGATGAGGGATAGAAGCCCATGGATGGAGTACCTGATCCAGGAAGGCTTATTGTTCAAAGGGAGTCAGTTATGTATCCCGGAATGCTCAATGAGGGACAATTTTCTGAAGGAAAAGCACAGTGGAGGATTGGCTGGAAATTTTGGCCATGATAAGACATACACATAGTTGATTTCTTCGTACTATTGGCCAGGAATGATATCTTATGTGAAAATTTTTGTGCAAAAATGAAAGATTTTCCAATATGCTAAAGGAAGGAAGCATAATACAGGGTTGTACCAACCATTTCCTATTCCAGACAGGCCATGGGATGCTATAAGTATGGATTTTATTTTGGGATTTCCTATTGGAATGTTCACAGGAACAATGTGCTTGTCATTGATGGAAAGAACACACAGGAAGGAGAAGCTCGGGAGGATAAGCGACAGTGATCGTTGGATCACCCATTCTGAATTCTCGATGGCCATCAGATCTGAATTTAGATAGGAGGAGCGCGCAGATGGAGGACAAATCTCAAGCGTTAGATCTGAGCGTGGGGAGCGACTGTCGTCGGATCTAGGAGAACCTATACGATATTTAATGTTCAACATGAAGCGGGCTTACAAAGTCCTGAAAACAGGAGGACTGTCCATCATCGAGCAGGACACGTGGCTACAATTCAACATTTTGCTGAATGGAAAGTCAAAGGAAGGAATCTCTCTAATCTTCCAACTCGCGATATGCGAAATCGCAATAAGATCTGGGTCGTCAGATCTGGATTAATTACAAAGGACCAACAACCATTAGATCTGGTGAAGCTGCAAGGCAGATAAAACCAGGAGTCATCCAAATCTCCAAAACTATGAAGGAATCTTGGTCGTCCATCAAGGACAGTCATGGGTCATTGGATTCAGAGGACACATGTCGAAATATCATCTCTTCGATGACTGGAAAGTCAAAGGAAGGAAGCTCTCTAACCTTCCAACTCATGATATGCGAAATCGTGATAAGATCTGGGCCGTCAGATCTGTATTAATTATGAAGGACCAATAGCCGTTAGATCTGGTGAAGTTGCAAGGCGAATAAGACCAAGAGTCATCCAAATATCCAAAAATGTGAAGGAATCATGTCCGTTCATCGAGGAAAGTCATGGGTCGTTGGAACCGGAGGACACATGTCGAAAGATCATCTCTTCACTGACTGGAAAGTCAAAGGAACAAGGTGTTCTAACCTCTCGAACTCACGATATGAAAAATCACAAAATAATCTTAGCCGTTGGATCAAGGATGAATCTGGGCCGTCTGTTTATGGATAAATTCGTGAGTGCGGACACAGACCAATCTCCCCAGATCCACCTGGATCTGGAACAAACCGTAACAGAATACTACTCTTTCCCTAGATCTAAATATTGAATGCACTAAGAGAAATGGATGGTGGACATACCTTATGAACGCTCTCCTTTAATCTCTGTTTTTCCTTGCTTTGCTCCAATGCTCTTGTGTCGTTCCAATCACAACAACACAAACCAATCACATCAAAGGCATTAATATATTCAATACCTAGTCTATACATGTGATCAAGGAATCACGTAATAAGATGACATCATCATTATGGGA
>ML838454.1:0-10666 GCA_009831015.1 Picea engelmannii | reverse complement strand
AGAAATCAGAAAAAGGCCTGTTGGTCTTAGCCAGGAGGAGATCGCGAAATTGAAGGTTGTTTTGGCTCTCCACCATTCTGATCTGCAAGTTGGTGACAACCAATGCTCGTCCATGTTGATGCAGAAAATCAATGCACCAGTGAGCCTTGTGTGGTCAGTTGTTCGGAGATTCGATCAACCTGAAAGGTACAAGCCCTTCATCAGGAGCTGCTCGATCAAGAAAAAGGGAGAAATCAAGACTGGGTGTGTCAGGGAGGTGAAAGTCGCGACGGGACTACCAGCCCAGAACAGCGTGGAACGCCTCGAGATTTTGGATGAGCAGAATCACGTTCTGAGCTTCAGGATCATGGAAGGAGATCATCGCCTTCGTGATTATCGGTCTGTGATCTCATTGAATGAATTTGTAAGAGACGGACACGCTTGGACTGCTGTTGTGGAATCTTATGTTGCAGATATTCCAGAGGGGAATTGTAAAGAAGAGACCTGTATGTTCATTGATACTATTGTCAGATGCAATTTGCAATCCCTATCAGCATTAACCTCACGACAACTCCGCACTGTTCGATGGAAAAACTGAGTATTGGAGGTTAGGTTTTATTAATAAATACATAATACATAATTTATAATACTTAGTTTTAACGTTATTTTTCAACTAGTTTAATTTTTGTAAGTTGAATTCATTTATGTATTTAAAAATGTAATTAAGTTTATAACAAAGCATATTGAATATTGAATGCACCAGTTACATGTCAATTTCATTATTTAATTATTTTTTTAATAATACAATTTTATTTTATTATGAACCAATTGGCACTAAATACTATCATTATATAAATAAAATTAGTTTTAAAAATGTTAATTTATTTTAAATTTTAATATAATTTTTTTTAGATTTTAATGAATATTGAAATTTTAATTCTGGACTTGTCATTTTATTTTTAACTAGAGCAACATGGGCTGCACCTATAATAATGAAACTTATTGGACATCAATAAGTCTTAAAGATGTAGACGCCGAAGACAAAATTGGCAGATATAAACCTTAAGCCACTAATAGGTGGTCAAATTTATTAAGTTTTGGTTCGGTTATTTTCCAATGATATTATTAGTTTCAAGTTTTTTAGCAAATTGAATTTATTTATGTATTTAAAACTGCATTTTAAATAATAGAAAATTGAGATTTCTTTTAAGAGGTTACAAGTTCAAATCCAAAGGGGGTAGGGTATGTATACCTCCATAGACTTTATCGATCAAATTGCTGGGCAAAGGGAGTCTCATACACCAACTTGGTCTCTGACTTGACCATGACCTTAAAAATAGATTATTATTATTATATTATCTTAAGAAAAATACTAAAACCTAAAACACCTCTAAGCCACTAATAGCTGGTCAAATTTATTAAGTTTTGGTTTGGTTATTTTCCAGTGATATTATTAGTTTCAAGTTTTTTAGCAAGTTGAATTTATTTATGTATTTAAAACTGCACTTTAAATAATAGAAAATTGAGATTTCTCTTAAGAGGTCACAAGTTCAAATCCAAAAGGGGTAGGGTATGTATACCTCCATAGACTTTATCAATCAAATTGTTGGGCAAAGAGAGTCTCATACACCAACTTGATCTCTGACTTGATCATGACCTTAAAAATAGATTATTATTATTATATTATCTTAAAAAAAATACTAAAACCTAAAACATTTACCTCATCTGTAATATAAATTATAAATTGCAATATACAATACTATTTAAAATTTACTAATAATAAGATAAAACACTTTGAATAATAAAAAATAATATCTTCATAAAATATTATTAAAATAATTTTGTTATTAACCAAGAAAATCATTTAATAAATTCTAACATTTAATAAATTAATTAAAAATCACTGTTTATTTTTACAACTTTGAATTGTTAATATTTAATTGTTTTAATTTTCTCTAACATTAATTTATTAAATTGGATAAATTTATAACCCAACTTTAATATTATAAAATTATTTTATTTTATTAATTATCATTTTTTTTTAATTTGAAAAAAATATTTAAGATTATAAATTTATTTTATTTAAGTTATTATCAATTTTTTATATATAATATATATAATTAGATAAAAAATTTTATTTAATATTATAAATTTATTTTATTTTAAAATTTTTCCCATTTTTATGTAATATATATATACTTTAATAAAAAAAAAAAAATTTAATAAATATAATTTTTAAATCAATTAAAATTTATTGTTTTTATAACTAAATTTTAAAAAGTATAAAAATTAACCAAACTTTATACATTTATAAATTATGAAAAATAACCTTGAACTTTTTTGTTGGAGACTTATTTTGGGAAGAGAAGTCTATTTTTGTAGGGCTCACAGCAACATGTGCATGCGACATGCCTAACCATGTTAGGGTTAGAGTTTTTGAAAATATTGTAACAACTATAAGTCAATAGAGTAGTATAAATAAAGACCTTGGAGGTATACATCGAGTCTATTGATTATTATAAGTTTGTGGGTTATTGATTATAATGAAGTCAGTTGTTATTGTGGTTGAGTAGAATAAGCTAGTTTTTTAGGGTTAGGTCACAGGATGTGGATCCTAGTGTGATCTAGCCAGTCTTCCAAAGGGTACTTACCCTCCTTTTGATTGTAATCCTGAAAATGTAATGTGCGTAGGGAAGATTTTGCATAGCGTAGATTTTGCAGTAGAATGAATAAAAGAGCAGAAGAGCCACATATTTGTGGACATAGCCCCAGGAGGGGGTGAACCACGGTAATATTGTGTTCTATGTGTTATGAATTATTTCTTTTACTATTATTTTAATTATCACTTAACGAATGAATGGTTAAAACTAATTATAACAACATGCATGCCTAATTTAATGATGAATGAATCCTAGAAGTAGATGAATGAACGATGATTTCAATTCATGATGAAAAGAATCCAACACAGTCCCCACCCCTTCCTAGACTGCAAAAAACTGAGTATTGTAGTCCCCCATAAAGTTATCTAGGGTGAGACTGTGTTGTGCACTCTGTGCGCAACGTTGTCTTCTGGTTTACCAGGAGGGTTGATCGCTTTGAGGGTTTTTTTGGAAACCTATTTGAAATCAGAACCTCGGTCAACCCAAGTAACTAACAAATGGTTATGCTTCTGGCTGGAACTACACATGATTGAGTGGACAAGATCTTTGGAAGAAAAAAATGGAGGATGAAAGCATATGTAACATCCCCGACCACCCACAGGCTGGGCAATGCTACTATGCAGAAACATTCTCATAAATTTAAATATAGCATGCATATTAAATCTAATTAACAGATTTAATTAAACAATACAAAGTAATCATCGTACTACTTTTAACATACAAAAGTAATGGAATTAACAGTAATTCATAATTGCAACGGAATACATGATAATATTGCAAAGCATCACAGACATGCATTTTAATTGAAATTAAACACATGCATATACTTATCTTTGAAACTGTAATAACTCCACCAACCACGTGAAGACCTTCCACGAACCTCCCAGCCTTAGACCACGCTGCTCTTCACGCTTAGCAGTAGGTCAGCCCTGAGCTAGGACCAAGCTCCACCCAGGGCAAGGGAATCCTAGACTAGGCTGAGGTTACGGGAAAACTGCACAATAAAATCAGAAGGATTCTCTCTAGGAGCTTTCTTACGCCCACTACTCAGGGAATCTCATTCTCAACATGCATGTTCCACCCAAGAGTATACACCTTCACAAGAACAGTCCATCGATGCTTCACCTCCCTCTCTATGTCTCAACAATAGGACGGATCAAGAATTCTCAGAGCTCTGTAGATGGTGCTGGACTCTCTCTGGGAGAAAGCCACTTCCCAACAGACTCTCTCACCTGGACAGAGTTGCTCACAGGCCTGACAACCTGCCTCTTCTACCACAGGCCTGACAACCCGGTTCTTCAACCAGTTTTCAACTCAATTCCTACAAGTTCAGGATGACAACAACAACAACAACTTTTGGTTAACTCACGGGTGACAACAACAACAACAAGAAAATTGGGTGTGGGCATCCAAAAAAATGGCAACAGGTCACTATGTGGGCGTCCAAAAAAATGGCAACAAGTCACTAAGACACAACACAGTTTGGGTAACACCGGTTTCAAGATGCATGACAAGAAATCCACGTAGAGTTCGAACACAAACTTGACATTTCAGACAGAGGGTGTATCAGTTTCTCAAGGAAACATCACATGCCTCGGGTTCCAGAGCTGTGGGGGGGTATGCATGCAGAGATTAGACATAATTCACAGTTTTAGAAAGCCGACGATAGAATGGAGGAGGAACCTCAAACTTAGCTGACGTTTTAGCTTTTAACTACATACACCCAGGTCGACACTTGTCTTCTTGGAGTTGCATGTGTTCCCTTTTGCACACTTGGATCTGCATGTGTTTCCTCTCCCAGGACTTAGGATAAAAACATGTTTTGTCACACATCTTTAGAATAATAATAAAATATTATTCTCAAGGACTTAAGCCCCTAAGCTTATCCCCTATTTCCAACCTTTCAACCCCTTTTCCCTTACCCACCCTGTGGAAGCTTAGTCCCCCATCACTCTTTCTTCGTGGTCGGTCTGGATGCAGCAATGTTCATATATTATATTAATGATCTGCATATTTACATATAAAAAATCAGGTTTCTGGCATTAATACTTAGGCTCTCCGGCCTAATAAACACATAATCCCACCAACTTATCAATACTTGGCTGACCAGCCTACAAACATGATTTACAATTCACAAACATGATTACAACAGGTCTCGTCCTTGGGGATATTACAATCCCCTCCCCTTATTTTTGCATTGTCCTCAGTGCAAATTTCACACAACATTAACAAGATTTTCAAAATCTTCAAAAAGATGTAGATATTATGCCTGCATAGCATCCTCATGCTCCCATGTTGCGTCCTCAAGACCATACTAGGTCCACTCGACCTTTACAAGCCCTATGGATCTATTCCAGAGCTGTTTTCTTTTTCGTTCCAATATGCGCGTAGGATGCACTTGTAGAACACCTTCTTGCTCCACCTGAATCACATTCCAATCAATTACATGATTATCATCAGGTATATATTTCTTAAGAAATGAAACATGAAAAACATAATGTACAGTCATGGATGCAGGTAATGCAATCATATATGCAACTGGCCCAATCCTTTCTAGGATTTCAAATGGCCCACAAAATCTGGCTGCCAACTTGGAACAACTTCCCAGCTTCAGGGAACTTCTATTGGCTTTTAATTTCAGGAAAACATGGTCACCCACTTTAAACTCTCTGTGGGTTATGTTTTTATCAGCATAAATTTTCTGCCTGTCTTGGGCAACTTTCAAATTCTGCTTAATTTTTAGCATTTTCTCTTCCATTTCCTTTAGCAACTCTGGCCCAACTACTGCCCTGTCAACTGGATTATCCCAGCTTACTAAAGTATTTCACTTTCTTCCATAAAGTGCTTCAAATGGGTTCATCTTCAACGATGCTTGATAACCATTGTTGTAGGTGAATTCTACCAAATCTAGGTATTCTTCCCATTTCGATGGTTTGTCCATTAAATACATCTTTAGTATGTATTCTATTACTCGATTCGCCCTCTCTGTCTACCCATCAAACTCAGGATGATAAGTTGTACTAAAGTTCAGATTCGTTCCGAACCCCTTGAATAACCCTTTCCAAAAGTTCGAGGTAAATTTCAGGTCTCTGTCAGACACAATTGTCTTGGAAATATCGTGCAATCGTGCTACTTCCCTCATAAAAATATCAGCAACATCCGCTGCCTTGTCAGTAGTCTTTAGTGGAATAAAATGGGAAACTTTCGTAAGCTGGGCCACCACCACCATGATGGAATCATGCTACTTACCTGTTCTGGGCAATCCTGTGATGAAATCCATTGTCACTACCTCCCACTTCCACTCAGGAATGGGTAAAGGTTGTAGCAACCCTACTGGGTGACTGTGCTTATCTTTAACCTTCTGACACTCCATACATCTGGCGATGTATTCAACAATCTCTTTTTTCATACCTGGCCAAAATTAATGACTCTTGACTATTGCCACAGTTTTTTGATATCCAGTGTGCCCTGCATAAGGCACATTATGCATTTATTTCAAAATCATAAGTTTTAAGTCATGGAAATTAGGTACATAAATTCTTTTCTTGTAAAGAATTATTCCATCAGTTTCCAATTTATAAATCTCCACCTTTTGTGGCATCTTACCTTGTTATAGCTTTGCTACCAAATCCATGTACTACAAATCTGTATCTTGGACTTTGCTCCCCTACGCCATCCATTCTTGGCTCTCTAAACGATGACTGTCCTTGAGGACTATTTCTGAAAAAGGGAGGTTTGTTTCCTTTATGCCTCTTTTCTTTCTTGAACTTCTCCTGGTCATCCCAAGCCTTTCGAAAAGTAGGCTTTTCTCTTTGCTGCTCATATAAGCATTTCTCTCTTCTTATAGTTTCTTCCATAATCTTAGGATCATCATACTAAATCTTGTCACTAATGAAAGGTGGCAATCCACTTAGATACCTCTGAATCTTGGCAGTATCATCTTTGATGAACGAAACATACTTAAGCAATTCCAAAAACCTTCATTTGTATTCATCAATGGTCATGTTGCCCAACTTGAGGCTAAAATGGTTGTGTGGGATGAGGAACACAACTAGGTGTAGCTTCAAGAGGTGAGTTCTTAAAATAGGTGTTTGAGGGAGGTGAAAGTCGCGACGGGACTACTAACCAAGAACAATGTGGAACGCCTCGAGATTCTGGACGAGCAGAATCACGTTCTCAGCTTCAGGATCATGGGAGGAGATCATCGCCTTCGTGATTATCGGTCTGTGATCTCATTGAATGAATTTGTAAGAGACAGATGTGCTTGGACGGTTGTTGTGGAATCTTATGTTGCAGATATTCCAGAGGGGAATTGTAAAGAAGAGACCTGTATGTTCATTGATACTATTGTCCGATGCAATTTGCAATCCCTATTAGCAATAATCTCACGACAACTCCGAACAACTCCGCACTCTTCCATGAAAAAACTAAGTATTCGAGGTTAGGTTTTATCTATAATTAGTATTTAAAAATGTAATTTAAATAATAGAAAATTGAAATTCCATCCATATTTATATTGTCTTAATAAAAATACTAAAACCTAAAACATCTTTTTAATCTCTAATTTAAACTATAAATTGCAATATACAATACTATTTAAAATTTATTAATAACTAAATGAAACACTTTAAATAATAAAAAATAATATATTATTATTAAAATAATTTTGTTATTCACTTGAAAAAATCATTTAATAAATTATTTAGAAATCAGGATTTATTATTTAATAAATTATTTAAAAATTACTGTTTATTTTTAAAAGAAACTTTTAATTGCTATTATGTACTTGTTTTAATTTTCTTTAAAAAATATTTATTCAAGAATCTTTCAATGGCTAATATGTACTTGTTTTAATTTTTTCTAAAATTTATTTATTCAAGAATCTTTCAATGGCTAATATGTACTTGTTTTAATTTTTTCTAAAATTAATTTATTAAATTGGATAAATTTATAACCCAACTTTAATATTATAAAATTATTTTAGAGAATTTTCTCTAAAATTAATTTATTAAATTAAATAAATTTATAACCCAACTTTAATATTATAAAATTATTTTAGAGACAATTTGCAATTCCTATCAGCAATAATCTCATGACAACTCGGCAGTATTCGATGGAAAAAAATGAGTATAGAGGTTAGGTTTTCAAAATTTATCAACATTTTTGTATAATCATTAATAATTACTATGTTACAATACTATTTAGATGGGATAGTAATCAATAATTATTTTGTGAGAGTTAATTATTTTATGAGAGTTGCTAAGTTTTACAATAATATTGAGATGTTAATTATTATATAATTTATAGGTGATTTTTTCTAATATTCAATAATTATTGTATAATTTATAAGATTTAGTTTAAAATTTTTAAGTTTTGGTTATTTTCTATTGATATTAATAAGTTGAATTTCTTTATATATTCAGAAATGCAATTTAAATAATAGAAAATTGAAATTCCACCCATATTTATTATTATTTTAAGAAAAATACTAAAACCTAAAACGTTTGTATAGTTGTAATATAAACTATAGATTGCAATATACAATACTATTTAAAATTAGCTAATAATAGATAATTATATGAAACATTTTAAATAATAAAAATTAGTAAATTAATACAATATTATTAAAACAATTTTATTATTCATCAAGAAAATCATTTAATAAATTATTTAGAAATTACTATTTATTTTTACAAGAAACTTTCAAGTGTTAATATGTACTAGTTTTAATTTTCTTTAAAATTAATTTATTCAATAATTTTATTTTTTTTTAATTTAGAATTTGTATTAGAGCCTAAGCACTGAGAGTTACAACTATCATACTATCCCAGGTTCCCCGGTGAGAAACCAAAACTGCCACGTGGCTATTAAAGTTCACAGTAACCATGCAAGACTTGAAAAATTGAAGTAAATATGAAATGTACAAAACTAGTTCTAAAAAGCCATGCAGGGCGATAATACTTCCTGCTAGACTATCCATATGAAGGCACAAAACTGATACAAGCTAAATCTACAAAATCCTAGAACTAAGATGCCACACATGGCAAAGAACTTGTGAAATAAACTATATGGATGCATGAAAACATTGGAAACTTGAGTGAGAAAAGGTTATCCTGAGCCGAGGTCAAGCCTCTGCTCATGCCTTTGGTCTTGTGCGGTTTCCCTACTTGGTGCACCTGTGTTCGAAATAGCTTTCTTGAGATCCTATAGAAGAGTCATCATGTGTTCCTCACGACATGTTTGTTCTACTTCTCTGTGCTGCATTGCAGTGATGACGCCTTTGACATCCTCAATTTCTCACTTGATGGCATCCAAAGAGTATGTGATAGGTTCTTTCCCAGCGCAACGGGTGCAAATAGGAGGCGGTGGAGGTGGTGAAGGTAAATCAGAGGAGAAAGTGGGGGAGTCGAGAGAGGGAAGGGGAGAGGACGAAGAAGAGAAAGGGACAGACGGAGCGGGGGGAGCGAAGGGAGGAGGAGGGGGAGGAGGAGGCGGAGGTTGGCAGTGGGGTGACGGGCTGAGTTTTGGTGCAAAGCCTAGAGCCTAGGGAGTTTCCCTAGCTGTCAAACCATTCGACTCGATAGGCGTAAGGAAAAGACAAAGGAGGCAAACCAAGAGAAGTGCCCAGACGGGAGAATGGTCTAGGGAGATGACATGAGGAGAAGTTAGGGGACGCTCTGGTGTGTTGGCACACGCAAGGTCTGGAGGCAAGCTTGGAAGAGCCTGTCTGCCTCATCCTCTCGCACATCTTCCTCTTGTATCGTACCAGGATGCCCCTTGTTTTGATTTTCCTTAGATTCGCGGCATTAGGAAGATCACCAAAGACCCAAGAAGAAAAGTTGGAGTAATGTTATACAAGGGACTGGAAACGAACCAGATCCAAGAGCCACCGGTGACCAGAGGAGGCGAACATGGCTCTGAGGGCCGAGAGCGCCAAGAAAAATCGATCCAGAGGCAGAAAACTAAACCATTTACCCAAAGAGGCCAGGACTCGGGAAGCCAAGGGTTCGAATGAGCCATGGCGTTCCCCATTGCTGGCCTAAATTTGTTGAACTCGGCAGGATGATGGGACTGGGCCTTTGGCCAGCCCATAGCCATAAATTCTCCCACGAACTGAAGCTCCATACCATTAAACGGGTTCGAGTTCAAATGAACACAGATTTTTTGAGGCCAATGAATTAAAGGCATGGAGTAATGGTGGAGGTGGGTGTGGGTTGCGTTGGCTCGAGGTGGCGAGAGACGTGGCCAAGTATCTGCCTATCTGGCCATCCACCCGTCATCTCCGATGTCACCCCATCCCGGGGATTTATTCAAGAAACTTTTAATTTCTAATATCTACTTGTTTTAATTTTCTCTATAATTAATTTATTAAATTCTATAAATTTATAACCCAACTTTAATATTATAAAACTATTTTATTTTATTAATTATCATTTTTTTTATAATTTAATAAAAAATAATGTATAATTTATAAGAGATTTTGCTAATAATTATAGCTTACAATACTATTTAGATGTTAATTATTTTATAATTTATTAGAGATTTTGCATAATTTATAAGAGATTTTGTTAATTTATTAGAGATTATGTATAGTTTATAAGAGATTTTGCTAATAATTTTTAGCAAGTTGAATTCATTTATGTATTCAAAACTGCAATTTAAATAATAAAAAATTGAGATTCCTCCTAAAAAGTCACAAGTTCAAATCCGGTAGGGTATGTATACCTCTATAGACTTTACCAGTGAATAGGCAGAGAAGGTCTCATACACCAATTTGGTGTCTTTAAAAAAAATTTATTATTATTATATTATCTTAAAAAAATACAAAAAACCTAAAACATTTACTTAATCTATAATATAAATTATAAATTGCAATATACAATACTATTTAAAATTTGCTAATAATTACATGAAACACTTTGAAGAATAAAAAAGAGTACATTGATAAAATATTATTAAAATAATTTTGTTATTAACTAAGAAAATCTTTAATAAATTTTAACATTTAATAAATTATTTAGAAATTA
>ML838453.1:44445-63844 GCA_009831015.1 Picea engelmannii | reverse complement strand
TGTGTATTTATATTTATCATGTATTCTGTTGTGCATATGAATTAATGTTAATTCCATGGATTATTTATGTCAGCAGTAATTTTGTGTTGACTCTGAGTTTAAATGTGTTTAACCTGTTTTAAATTCATGTTATTAATTAAGCATAAAATTATGTTTTTCCTCAAAGTAGCATCTTCCTGGCCTGTGGGTTGGATGACGGTCGAGGGAGAATTACATGATATCTCGATGAAGCTCAATTATTGTGATTTTTCCTGCTGCGAAGTTTCCTCCGGAACCTTTTGTAACTTTTTGATCTTGGCTCTCTTCTTACTTAGCTTCCTATCCTTCTTCCTAGTGAGCTTCGTCTCGATCATCCTTTTTCCATTCTGAGTCTTATCTTCTCTCAACATAGTCACTTCGCGCTACTGAGGTTCTTTCTTCAGATCCAAGGGTAATACTCCTTCATCATATGGATTAAGTATTTTGGTCTTCTGTGGTTCCTTTAACGTTCTTATAGCTTTGACATTCAGGTCCCTGGTGTTCAATAGCTGAGATCTGTTCTCTTGTTCTTCCATCAAGTAGGCGATCCTTCTAGTCATAAATTCCATGATTTCTTGCTTCTTCTATTATAGGTCTTCCTTTTCTTCTTTTCTCCAGATCTTGTCTTTTTCAATCTAGATCTCTCCTAAAAAAGTTGAAAATGGGGCATGATCCTCAATAAATATAATTACTTCGAACTCTTCCTCTATCGAAGCTCTATGGGTACTCATAGCTATTTGGGTAATTCTGCCACATAGAGTTACCATTTTTCCTTTAAACAACCCTATTCTTCCTAGTGAAGAAATCATAGTAGGCCTTCTTAGGATTTCCCAAGTACTCTCTGTCATAATGTTCATCTATGTTCCCTCATCTAGAGCACATTCGATGTCAAAGTCTCCTATTCTTACTTTGATTTTCTCCTTTTCTTTGAAGATCTCTGACAAACTGACATCTTTATGTTCATCTAGGGTTTCTTTCATTTTTAGTAACATAATATCTGATTCTTTCTGGTGTTCTTCTATAATATTAGTCTCTTGACCTTGCTCCATATTTAGCTTTTCAAGTCTAGTAATCATTCTAGGGCAATCCAGTACTTAATGGTCCATAGCCTTACAAAAGAGGCAACTAGGGCTTCTCCCAGTGCATTCCTTAGCAAGATGTCTTGGTCTTCTGCAACTGTAACAAAGAGTTAATCCTCTCTTTCTCTTCCATGATCCCAAACTTTTCTTGTACTGCGTGCTAGGATCATGATGGTTAGCCTGCAAAAAATTCTTTCTAGGATCCTACATCCATTGGTTAGTCCAAAAAATATTTCTATGCATAGGTATAATATACCTTTCTTTATTCTTATCAGATCTATTCATATCAAATGTTCTTTCATCTAACAATGCCCTAGTTTTCAATCTAGGACAAAATCTATCAAGCATACCTAAATCCATACTTTAGAGACAAAAATTTTCACTTCTTTTACTTCTATAGATTACAAAGCTTCCAGATTTAAGAAATTTTAACTATTCTTACCTATATCAGAGCACAGAGCTTACAGATCTTCTTTTCTTTAGTATCAACCTATTTTCTTATAGATCTGACTTCTTTCCTTAAGATCTATCCTTCCTTCTTAAACATAGAGCTTTTCAGATCAAGTGGATCATTGTGCACTAGGGAATAGATCCACGCACAGAGCTTTCACAATTTCAAGACGAATCTTTGCACAAAGCTTCTTTTGCTTAATTCCTAGCAATCATAGTTTCAGGTCCCGACAACAGAACCATTTGTTGGCACAGGGGCATACCCAGGGTTCAAAGCTTCATCAATGCACCAACAAAACCCTAACTATCGACCCTTTCAGCAACAACTATGAAGCAAATGAAATCTCACCTGAGGTAGAGGCAGGGGTGGTTTCAAGACTCGGGTGTCTGCAACCTTAGTTGGGACACATATCTATGATTCTAACACTTAGACAACACTTTATCATATATCATTCATCAATATTTAATCCTCATGGTACTTTGCAGATGACACAGAGCACCACAACATTCACTTAGATCTAGGTTAAGTTAGCACTTAGCAACAAAAAAATAGGTCTATCACTCACCACTTTCATATATGTTAGATATACATCCATACATCTAAGAAGAACAAAGAAAAGTATATCTATCTAAGTATATCATAGAAAAGCACATATCATAATCATATCAAATCTCAACACATGGAAAGAGACAAACACATTAGGTCGAGGCACCGAGCACAACACACAGGTTTACCGTGGTTGACCCCCACCCTAGGGCTACATCCACAAAGTCTTCTTCTTCTTTATTAGCTTTGGTCAATCTGATTATAGCACATAGCTCAAAATTGTACTCCGCATAGGATAGGAGATCTGTGTGCACCTCACCAGATCCTCCTTCCCCAAGTAGATCTAGCACAGAGCCTTCTTACAATCCATGCACTCACCAATTACAGGACTTGCACTTAGCTCTCCAAGTCGGTCACATAGTATACACAAAGAATTTACTAGCACTTAGCTTATTTGCCTCTCTTACATTTTCTAGCTACTTATTTATACTTTACAAAATAGGCCTAAACATGGGTAAAACCATGGGACGACATCCCATACAAATTACATTATCCCTAAAAACCCAAAAAGGACCCAAGAAAGGGGTCTAGCTTCCACGATCTTCGCTTCATGTTGCACTCCATCTTTGACAAGCTGTCAAAGTTCCAAAAATGGTCAAATATGACCAAGTGTTTCCTCAAACTTGGTCAAGGGCCAACAAATTTCGTTATTGATTCTTCAACTGTGGTGAACTCGTCAGACATACGCACTCGAGATTAAAATTTTTGGGGTCACGATGATCTTAGATTCGTCACTAGAACAAACACCAATAACACAATGATCACTGTATATAATTCTCTTAGTCTGGGGGCTTGAAATTCTCAGTTAGCAAAAGTGTTCTCTATGCATGGCGTGATGGGATAAGTAGGAAACTCGACAATGGTTCTCTTGCAATGGTTATGGGCCTTAATTAACTCTTGTTTGGATCCATTATGGTGTGGTCTAATGGTCTGATGATGGACCTTTATTTCTTTTTTTCTCATTCGGAGCATCGATTGAATGGTTATAATATCCCCAACGACTATATTGATTCACCATGGAGAAGTGCCATGCGTCGTTGTTCTGATATCCTGGTGAAGCTCCAATTCTGCAAATTTTCTATCTGCAAAATTCCCTCTGGAATCTTCTGTAACTTTTCAATCTTAGCCCTTTTTTTACTTATCTTTCTAGCCTTCTTTCCAGTGAGCTTCATCTCAGTATGTCTTTTTCCATTATGATTCTTATATTGTTTTAACATAGTCACTATGCGCTGTTGAGATTCTTCCCTAGGATTTAGGGGTAATACCTCTTCTTTATCTAGAGTAAGTACTTCAGTCTCTGTGGTTCTTCTAGTGTTCTTGCAGCTTCGACATCAGGGTCTCTAGTGTCAAATAACTTCGATCTATTCTCATTTTCTTCAATCAAGTATGTGATCCTTCTAGTCATGAAATCTTTTAACTCTTGTTTCTTCTTCTCCAAGACTTCTTCTTCTTTGTTTCTTCTGGCTTGATCTCTGTCAATCCAAGTTTTTCCTATTAACATGGTAAATGGGGCATTGTCCTCAATAAATTTGATAATCTCAAAATGTTCCTCTGTTGAAGTTCCATTGAGGGTCATAGGTATCCGAGCGAGCCTTCCACACAGGTTTACCAGTTTTCCTCTAAAGAACCCTAGTCCTCCTAATGAAGGAATCATGGCAGGCCTTCCTATAGCTTTTTGAGTTCTCTTTATCTTGATATGCACCTGTGTTTCTTCATCTAGAACACAATCAATGTTGAAGTCTCCTATTCTTGATTCGATGCATTCTTTGTCTTTAAATATATCTGATAATATAATATGTCGGTGTTCATTCAAGGTTTCTTTCATCTGTAGCAATATTTTCTCTGATTCTTCCTGGGATTTTGCTATAGCCTCTGGAGCTGCCTTAGGGTTTTCTTGATTTAGATTCATTCCTTCAATCTTAGCAATCATTCTAGGGCAATCCAAGACTTCATGGTCCATACCTTTGCAAAAAAGACAACTAGGTCTTCTCCCAGGGAATTCTTTAGCAAGATGTCATGGTTTTATGCAACTGTAACAGAGGGTTAATCATCTATTTCTTTTAAATGATCCCTAGCCTCTTCTGTACTGCACACTAGGAGCATGGTAGTTAACCTACAACAATTTATTTATGGGATCCTGCATCCATTCGTTAGTCCAAAAATTCTTTCTATGCATAGGTATAACATATCTTTCACTATTCTTATCAGATCTACTCATATAAAACCTTCTTTCATCTATTAATGCCCTAGTTTTCAAACTAGGACAGATGTTATTAAACATACCTAGATCCATACTCTAGAAACAAAAATTTCCATTTGTCTTACTTCTATAGAGAACAAAGCTTCCAGATCTAGATATTTTTACTATCTTTACCTTTATCAAAGAATAGGGCTTGCAGATATTACCTCTTTTAGTAAAAAATTCTCACTTTTACCTTTCTTAAATCACAAAGCTTTCATATCTTTCTTCTTTCCTTCAGATCCAACCTATTTTCTTTAGATCGGGCTTCTTTATTTTAGATCCGACCTCTTTTGTTTTTCATCACAAATCTTTATAGATCAAGTAGAACACTGCGCACTAGGGAAAAAATCTACGCATAGAGCTTCCACAATTTCAGGATGAATCTTTGCACAGATCTTATTCTTTCTTAGTTCCCAACAATCACAGTTTCAGGTCCTAGCAATGGAACCATTTGTTGGCACAAGGGAAGACCCAAGTTTCAACACTACAACAACGCACCAACAAATCCCTAACTACTGGCCCTTTGGTAATACTTTCGAAGCAGATGAAGTCTCACCCGAGGTAGAGGCAGGGGTGGTTGCAAGACTCATGTGTCTGCAAACTTAGTTGGGACACTGATATGTAATTAGAACACTTATTACAGCTCTTAGCACCATTAGTCCCACAATATGAAATCACTATTCACTTTGCTGATAAAATAGAGCATCGCAACATTCACACTAATCTACAATATCTAATCACTTAGCATATTAACAGATTAGAATGAGCATATAAATCACTAAGCACAACTATCCTGATCAGATCTAATATTCTCACATATCATAAGCACAAATCATAAGTAGATMTATCTAAAAATATCAAAGAACTTAGTGAATAACATCTGAACACATCAAGACAAGCATAAAACACATCACACAGTGTTTATGTGGTTCATCCCCACCCTGGGGCTATGTCCACCAACTCTTCTTCTTTATTGTCTTCAGTCAATYAGTTACAAGCACAAATCCATCAAAACCCTTACTCCACRCATAATAGAATATCTACGYAGCTCGCTAGATCCTTCTTCCTTGCATTACAACACTAAGCCATCTATAGTCTCGCACAAGGACTTGCACTCAGATCTACAAGTCTTACACTGAATGCACAAATCCCTGATCACACAGATCCAACTCTTGGAACTTAGCCTACATCACATAGATATCTCATTCGACTTCAACTACTCCCTTATATGGCCTAAACATATCTCTCTCTATATATATATTACAAAATAGGCCTACACATGGGTAAACCCATGGTCCGACCTCCCATTCCCATTACATATTCCCAAAAACCCAAAAATGATCCAAAAGTGGGCCAAGATCCTGTGATCTCTTATTTGTCTTGCGCTCCTCCTTTGAAAGGCTATTGAAGTCCCAAAATAGTTCAAAATGACCAAGAAACTCCAAAAATTGGTCAAGGGCCAACACATATACAAATTTAGTACATTCATATGCAAATTCAGTGCATCCAGATGCAGATGCAGAGCCAGAGTTGACACCTAAGTGGGCCCAGACTACTCTTCAGGATGCATGGGATCTTGTTGGTGATCCAACCGATACTAGGAGGACTCGATATGATTTCAAGGATCCTCCTCTTGCACTCACTTCCATTGAACCATTGCCACCACGAAATATTTTCTTGATTCAGTATTTAGATCCACAATATTATGGCAAGGCTATTGGAAATCCCTTATGGGAATCCACCATGTAGGAGGAGTAGAACTCTCTCCTTGAGAACCATACTTGGGATCTAGTTCCCCGTCCTTCTAGAAGGAAAATTATCAGGTGCATATGGGTCTACAGGACCAAGAGCACAACGGATGGATAGATTATCAAACACAAAGCCAAGATTGTTTCCAAAGGCTTTCAGTAGGTCCATGGAATTTACTATGATGAGACCTTTTCTCTAGTAGTTAATACGGATTCCATATGTTTGGAACTTCCCATTTTGGAATCAAAAGGATGGGAAGTCCATCAGATGGATGTTGAGAATGCATTTCTTCATAGTGATCTCTCTGAGGAGATCTATACAGAGCAACCCCATGGATTTATATAGGATTTATCTTTGGTCTGTCAACTGAAGAAATATCTTTATGGCCTCAATTAGGATCCGAGGGCATGGTATGTCAATATGGACTCCTACCTGTTGTCACAAAACTTTGTATGTTGTAAATCAGACCTGAATGTTTACATGTTCATGATGGTTGATTCATTTCTACTCTTAGTTCTGTATGTTGATGATTTGATGATCATTGGTTGCTCGACTTCATCGATTTCTATAGTCAAGAATATTCTCCATGAAAAGTTCTTGATGACAGACATGGGTCTGCTATACTTCTTCCTTGGACTCGATATCCTTCAGGATGCATCAAGCATCAAACTATCTCAGGACAAGTATGCACGATATCTCCTTGAGAGATTTCACATGACAGAATTGAAGTGTTCTCGGACTACTTTCCTATCGGGAGTCAAACTTGAGGATGGTGGGGAAACTTCACTGGTTGAAAACACATTTTACAGACATCTAGTGGGGATCTTTTTGTATCTCACACACCCTAGACCAGGCCTCTCTTATGCGGTTGGCACAGTTTCCAGGTTCATGGAGGAGCCACATGAGATACATTGGAAGCTTGCAAAGCATATCCTTCGATATGTACAGGGAACCATCACCTTTGGGATTCATTATGAAACAAAATCTACATTGGATCTCATTGGGTTCATTGATTATGACTAGGCTAGCAATAGCATTGATCACAAGTCGACATATGGTTACTCACCTCGTCTTGGTTCCGGGCCTATCTGTTGGTCGAGAAAGAAGCAGGTTGTTATTTCTCTATCTTTAGCCAAGGCAAAGTACAGAGGGGTAGTTAACATAACCATTTAGGATATGTGGCTACAAAATTTTCTCACTGAGTTGGGAATTCAGTTTCATTGGTCAATCGTCATCTAGTTTGAAAACTAGAGCACTTTGAAGATTTGTAGAGATCAAGTTCAGAGGCAGCGGACGAAGCACATTGATATCCACATGCACTACATATGGGAATTATTACACGAGGGAATCATCGAACTACAATTATTTCCTTTAGTAGAACATACTGCAAACATCTTCACCAAGACCTTCATTGAGCATAAGTTTCATTCTCTACAAAGTCGTCTCGAAGTGAAGGACACAATTTCCTAGCAATTGTCAGTTCTTATTTTTATATACATTGTACCTTGAGGGGGGGGGGTTTCAAATGATGTTTTCCCTCTTTCCTCACTTTATTTCAATGCATATTTTGTATTTGGGTACCTAACATGGCTTCATTGACCCATTCTTTATTTTCACTATAGTGATGTTCAGGGGGGGTGTTGGAGTTACTTCACACACACCTAGGATTTATTTTTTCTAAGGTTTTTCCTTGTTTATTAGTCATAATTACTCATTATCTAGTCTCATATATTTTAAGAAGAATATTCCTCTAGGGAGAATATTATCTTCAGTTTTCACTTCAGTTTGATCAGTTGAGTGGATTCTAGATGCTACATTGGTATTGTCACCATGAAACATTGGGATCATCACCAACTAATGCACATTGTTCTTGAGATCATCACTAGACTAGTGCATTACCCATGATTCCATGATCTCCTCCTCACTTCATTCTGTTTCATTAAGTTAACTAAAGACTCATAGGCTAGTTAACTCAAGTAGGTGCCAGTTCACTCTCGTAACTTCCTTAGAGATTAGAATAGGTGGATTTTTACTCCCATAACTATTGGTGCGTGTCCATATCACTCTATACCACCACTATGGTGCATTGGCTTCTCCTCCAATGCACATTGGTTGATTTATACATAGTATATAATGTGTAAATTATTCATTATTCATTCAGTTAATGAGAATTATTTCATTCTTTCTCTCTTGCTTCTTATTTCTCAATTTATCTATGCAAATGTGTTTGTTATTTTCTAGATAGATCTATTCTGTGCAGGTTCAACACATTTACAACCTCTTAAAAACCATTTTAATGAGTGTAATTGAGACAAGATCATTTGACGATCTTTTTAATTTTAAGGAGTCTGAAAAGAGATTAACTATGGACTCACATCCTTTTTCTAGGTTTAGTCCCCTTCGCCCACAAAAGTATAAAATATAATTGAGGAGAACTCTCCTCATGTGACAAGTCTCTTGAGGCTTACCTTTTTACAGAATAATATATTGGCTGGAAAAAGGGTTAAACTCATGCCAAATAGATTCTCTTTCTAGACCAATTAACGAGTGTGAAAGGAACAAGGTCACTCAACGATATTTTCATATTTAGGGAGTCTGAAAAGAGATTAAATAAGGACTCTGAGGGGGTTCCTTTTTTGTAAGTAATCTCCAAATCTCGAAAAAGAGATAAACCAAAACCAAGGAGAATGTCCCTTTTTCGAAAATTTAGTCCCCTAGTCTCAAAAAAGGGTTAAACTTATGCCTAGGAATACTCTTCTAGCAAACCGAAGTTCATAGAGCATACCTTTATTCGTAGAATTAGCCATCTAGACTGAAAAATGGGTAAAATACCATCGGAAAGATGTGCCTTCAAATTTAGTTTGGCAAGTGTGATGGGAAACAAGATCGCTTAGAAATATTTTCCATTTTTGAGATTATGAAAAGGGATTAAAGAAGACTCTAGGGGGGCTTCTTTTCTCAAGTAATCTAGACGAGATCGAAAAGAATAAATATAGTCTCGTTGGATTTTTCTTTCAAAATTTAAGTGATCTGGAAAGACAACAAACTGTGCTCATTAGGGAGTCTCATGGGTAAGGCCAAGAATGATGATTAGCAAGAGGAGTGAGGCTTCAATATGTAATCATAGCAAGACTAGCAAGGACTCCCAAGCCTATAGTCAAAACTCACAGCATGGATGCCAAAATGTAGCAAAGGGTCTACCTAGGGAATCCATGTAGAGGTAGACTTTACCACCTAATTAGGACACTTCTATAGAAACAAAGAAGGTTTTGTGTCCCAATTTGGTAGGATAGAACCTATGACAATGCGAAAAATTCAACATTATGTAGAAAGATGGGAGTGAAAACCAAACCTAATTGCAAAATTTGAAAAAATGACTTTTTCCATGGGATGACATAAATGTAACCCATCTCATGAAAATTAACAAACTGAAAGGACAAGTCTGATAGAAATACCCAAAGATAATGAAAAAGAGAAATCAAGTAGCCTCCAAGTCATGAAAAGTGAAAAATGGGACTAAATTAGGGGAAAAAAGGCTAAAAATATCTATAAATAGAGGTGGACAACTCATTTTTACGATTGCAATTTGGAAAATGGTAAAAAGTTCAAAAAACCCATTCATCAAAACCGTGAATTCAAGGAGTTACAGTGGATATAAAACCTTCACACTTGGACGAAGTAAGTACAAATTACCTCTTCTTTGATTTTATTTTATCCTTAAGATTTTAATTTTGTGTTTAGGTGGGGAGTGCCCTTGAAAAAGGGTTGTGACTGCATGTACGCGAGATTTCCATGCTCAGCCTGCGTATGTATGTAAGTAGATTAATACTCAGCTTGTGTACATACACAATTGTCCTAAAGATAGCCTACGTACGCCCTTTTTGAAGTTTACAAAATAAAAACAAAAGATTAAAACCTATCCAAATTGTGTGTTTATAGGATGTATGTTCAGTGGAGAGAAAGGGAACATGAGGAGTTGGATTTTTTGGTCAAGGAGGATCTTGTGGCCATTGCTACCCTAAAATAGTGTGGCTTGTGGAAATCTTTCCAGTGTTTTCTCATTAGGGCACAACCGAGGTTTCTTAATGCTCTAGTGGAGTATTGGAATCCTGATGTAGAGGCTTTTATGTTTGAGGGTCAATCACTGACCCTGAACACATAGTACATCTACTTCCTAACCATCCTCTCTAGGAGAGGGGAATCGATCAACTTGTGGTCCAAGTGGATATTATTGGCCACCCATTTGTTCCAACTGGCTCCTTTTTCCATTTTTTAGTTAATCATGTTCTTTTGGGGCTATCTGAAGCTCTACACTTTTGGGGCTATCTAAATCCCTACACATATTCTAGGGAGTTATGGGTGACCTCTCACCTAATCCAACTGGATTATTTTGTATGTTATCAAGTTAGCACATCTTGTTGTACTTCCAAGGACATTTTGGAGCCCTAAATAGAATTTATTTTTTGTCTAGCCATAGTAAAACTATAAAATGAGTCAGAGTTTGATGACATAATGTGTATTTCTCTAAAATACCTTTCCAATGAGCTATCATGCACCTAAAATAGAGGTCATATGAAAAAGTTACAACCCCAGGAAGTTAAGGTACCAACTTACCCAAGTGGGGCCCATATGACTTTTGGTGTTTCATCTCCCAGGGTTAGGATTTTGGATGTCTAGGGTTTTGGAATTCTTGTTTAACATAAAAAGGCCTTCAGAGCCTTATTGTAACCATATTCTTGTGAATGAGTGTATCCATCACATCTCTTCTTAGAGATAAAACTGCCACCATTCTAATGAGTCTTGCACTCTGTATTTTTACAATCTCTTTACAATTCTTTCATTAATAGAAATAAAGTATTGTTGTATTTCTCTGTATCTGGCAATTTTCATGAGAATTTCATTGTAATATCTCTACTTTCATTTTGTTCCAAACATAATCTGGATCAGTGGTATCAGAGTAGGCTGCTCTTGATCATTTTTTAGTGTATTTCCTCGACGATGTCCGAGTATAGCCAATTGGGTCTAGATCTTGTCTCTCTTGAGGAAATTCACTCTTGCACATCCAAAAAACCCTCTATGGAAGAAAAAAGAAAAATGATGGAGAAAACTATTCTATTAAATTGTTTCTTGAGCAAGATCTCACGCGACAAAAGGACGAAATGATGGAGAATTTTTCACACATCCTTCAACATTTGTCGATAGCAATAGGTGCATCTTCATCATGTTAGCACTAGAAGACATTTTTGGATTGCGGAAAAGGTAAGCCCAACACCCATCATTTTTATGTCACAATGAATAAATTTAAAGGGGTTCTAATGGACACAGACTCAGGATAATATCGCTTTATCTCAGAAAATTGGGTTGATATGTGATAACAGGTGAGGTATTTATCCAAATTCAGTCAGTAAGTTGTAGTAATGGTGAGTAGGATGAAGAATTTGAGGAGAAAATCTAGAGGTCTGCTATGGACATCCGGTCTTCCAACAACCTAAGGAGGAAAATCTTCAAATACAAGATCCTCTTGAATCCAAAACTTCAGGAAACTAAAAATGCCATAACAATACCGCAATCAAACATACATTGCAATACAGTTATCACAACTCAACTAGATCATCCATGCCCGAGTCTTTAGTATTAGAAGAAAAAGAGATGAAAAGAAAGTTGGTTGTCATTAAACAGGAAGTATCAAATGGACACACATAACCAGATAACTAGAGGCTTTATTAAAAATTTACAAATCAGGAGTGTATCTCAACCATCGACGTCGAAAAAATATCAAAATAAACTATTTATACTCAGAACAAATTTCTCCCACCGGGGGAGTGATCTCACCATTGCATTAAAGGCTCGATGTCTGCATCTTCTTCTGTTAGGATGCACTTGCATTCTTATGTTAGACGCAAGATCATCTTGGTATGGGATTTGCAGAGAAATCCATTGACAGGGGAACTTTGCGCTGACACTCTGCCTCCATGACTAGATTTTCCATGCTTTCTATTTATGGGGTAAAATGAGGTTTCAACCACGTCCCCCATTTCCATTAACTAATTCCATCGGGATTGGGATGAAATATGACACCCATGAATATTCCAGGAGACGTTCACGGCTCCTTCAATTCAGTCTCGGTGCCTTGAGACCACCTATATCTCCCTTTGTGAAAAATATAGATGCCCTCAGCTTCTGGAGTGGCTCCTCTCCATTGCTTCATGTGACCATGGGCTATGACCTCAAACTTATCTCATATGAAATTTTGGGATTTCCCATTTTTGGAATCTTCACTCCACTTGATTCTGAAAATCCTGATGCTCGAATCTGCGAAATAACCCATCCAAATTGACGATCGGATTTACTTTGAATTTTATGGGCATGATGCTTGCTCGAAAACCTCAGCTTCCCACCACTCAATAGGAACTTACCCTTCCTTATGGCCATGTTTCTTATATAACCATGGGTTGTGATCATGGGCCCAACTCTTGGGCGCTTCGCAACTTCACGTTTCGTGATCTTGCATTTCACGAATCTATACTGTGCGCCATGCTAAAAACTTTTAGTTGTGAAATCGTGATTTCTTAGATCATGTGCCACACGTCCCTTTGAATTGGATGGCCCATATGAATATCCACATTCCTCACTTCAGCTTTCCCAAAATGATTTTCTCCACGGTTCAAATCTGGTGCCACAGGTCTTGTTGGATTGAATGACTCCTGCGGATTTTGGATTTCGGGGGTTCGAATCCTTCACAAATAACTTCAACAACTTTTCAAACTCCTGATTTTTGTGACTTTTATTCATCGTCGATTTCTGAACCTTGAAATGAAAATTCCTTCGCCAAACTGAACTTGCTCACTCGCTTGATTTGAGTCCATATCATACAGCTCTAAGTGTTGTGCTTGTGCTTACTATTGCAGCCTGTATAAATAATTACTTGGATGATTTGTCGAGGGCTTGGGAAAGAGAAATATCAATGATAAAGGTAGAGATGGCAGTGATTGACCCATAGAAAATAAAATACGGGGGTCAAGACTTCTCAAAAAGGATTACACAAAACAAAATCTCTCTCAAACGATCGAAGACAAACACAGATCAAATTACAAGCCGAAAGGGGAAAAACTTAAGGCTTGTTTGGAGAAAAGGAGAAAGGAAAGGAAAAACTACATACTTAAGTAGAAACCATAAGACTCTGACAAGTTTATGTGATAACATTTGGCTCCATAGGGGATGTCATGATCCTTGCGAGCTTCCAAGAAAAGTAGTTCTAGTGCCTTATGTTGCACATATTTCGTCACCTTGGTGAGCAAATAAGAGGTGCTTGCATGCCCAGTTAGGTCTTGCTGAGAAGGAGAACTGTAGAGGAAAGAGTTAGAGAAAGAAAAACAAAACTATAAGCAAGAATTAAACTAATACAAACTAAAATCATAAGCATAGGGACATAGAGATAACAAAAACAAAAAGACCCATGTCACCAATGTTTTTAGGTTGATTTATTGATAAAATCAAAGCACCAAGAAGAAAGGGGACTATGAGTCCCTTCTTCCTCCAAGGGAAGGCTCTTAGACCCTCACAAGATTTCTCTCCTTACAACAAAGAAAATGAAAATAGTGGTGAAAGAACTCTTTGCAAATCTACTCAATGGAGAGTTGGATTGCTCAATGAAATGGTGCCAATGTGTTCTTGTCAAGGATGGAGTCCTTAAAACAATATAGGCAACATAACATTACTTTGAATTCCTTTAGAAAATGAGGTGCATTCATGGCTTTTTATAGCATTGCATTGGGTTATTGTGTAACTACTTTGTAGTGTGAAAAGAGGCCATTTACGGCATTATTAGGTCTTTGACCAGCCCACCATTTGGATCCATCCTGAATTTGGAGGTCAAATCAGCTTGGGAGTTGAACCATAAGTGGTTGGGAGGCCGACCATATTCATAAATGCGTTGTTTAGCAGGTGCGCAGATTTTTGCGCTAACAGTCGTGCATCGTGCGCGTATGCACGCACTCTACGTTCCTGTTCCACACATGTGCACGCGCGCCCAACTTCTGTAAAGCACTCTTCAATTTGTCACTACTTTATATAGTTTTTTCCCTTTTTTGAATGCTGTGAGATTAATTCAGGGCCATGAATGACTTCATTACTGTTTGATGATGTTGAGTTCTTGTAACCATGTGCAGAAGAAATTTAAGTGATAACAGATGCCCCCTAATGGATGAGGTTAGGAGCATACGTATAGCCAAAATCCATCAATTTTTCTTCTACTGAGAATGTTGTTGTAATATAGAGAAATAGTGGGATCGTTCAGAGAAATCCGTTGGAGAAAAAAGGAATCGGTAGGACCCGATCTTCTATGAGGTGCGCAAAATAGAAAACTATGTACAAACGAGGCGGGCATGCCCCATGCTCGTGTCATGTATCTCTGAAAAAAAAAAGGACTGAAGCATTGGTGTATATGACTACAGTGCCCTTGGGGGCGGTCGTAATAGAGGCAGAAGACAATTATGCAAATGAACATGATCTGAATAGTAGGCATTGATCGCGGTAATAAGTAGTAGCGATGGTGTGGGCATTGATAGCCCTGCCAAGTTTAGAGGTCTTCGGTAAATAAAAGAACTAACTACAATAGTCGCAAAGTAATACCCATCGTAACATGAGAAAGTGTTGGCGACGAATATTACGGGGGTCAACGACAGTAGGGAGCGATGGTGTTTCACCTTGTTCCATCCGAGATCTCTCATTGAGTGGAGAATGAAAATCAAGATACTGTCACCCTTCCAGAAAATGGTGTTGATGTCGACAAAAGGGGACGTGACTCCCAGAAGCAAAGGGCTTCATGAAATCTACTGAGGTGAGGAAGTGGTAGAGGTACATGGACAAAGTCAATAAGCGGGAAGACTCAAGACTGCCCTTGGCTGGAGGCTGTATGAGATAAAAAATGGTCGCAACTGTGTAACGAGGTCTAGTGTCAGGAGGATGACAAGACCGATGATAAGTTGTGCCAGAGGTAGGACAAGGTGAACAAATCAGAGGGTAGAGGTAAGTGACCTGTGGGGTGCTCTGAAGATATGGACAATGCCGACAAGGGTAGATGATAAGTAATGATCCAACCAAGGGTGACATGGGTTGCGTGTGGCTAAAAGGAAGGAAGCAAGTCGCCAAAGGTGACGACAAAAAGAGAATGTAATGACTGGAAATAAAGGCGTTTGTACAATAAATAACGAATAATTTTGGGGGGAAATGTACAAATACAGAAACGGGTGCCCCAGTGTGATATGGGTGTCCCACATAGGGCATAATGTGCTTGGAAGACTGATGAAGGGTGGGGGCCCCATTGGTGAGTTTCTGTATGAGGTAGGTGAAATGAAGGTAGGTTCACAGATGGGAAAACTAATTGTGGATGAAATGGAGGGTTCATGATATTGTGGTGATGCAGGTAAAAAAATAGAACCGTAAAGAGATAATCTGGGAGTCTATGTGGGAAAGCTAGCAAAATGAGGAGAAGGAGTATGTGGCTGATTCACGACATGATGAAAGATTATCGGGACTCCCATCCCTAAAGGGTAATGAAACACAACATGAGTGTCAAAAAGTGGAAAAAGGTGCTATGAATAGGACAACTCATGTGGGTAAGAATGCTACCTGGTAACAGTACCGAAGATGCAAATGGAGGTGTGGGTACTGCAAAGCTGGGAATGGGGATCCTAGAGGCCAATATCAGAGGGTGTGACTGGAAATGTAAATGTGATACAGCATGAAAGACTACATGCTAGTGCTGAGTATATAACTGAAGGGGTTGTGTCGATGGAGGATGATCAAGTACCTGCACACATGGAAACCAAATACCCAAAGTAAATAATATCTCAAGAGAATCAAAGATATGAGCATGTATTTGAGAAATGTGACTATGCACGTGCGTACCTGACCATGATATGAAAAAAAAAAAGGCACCCTGGGGGCTCAGGATGAAAAGTGACCCAAGGACTACTATGACGTAGGTGATGGGATGTTGATCCTGTGGCTGAAGATGGTTTGAAAAATGGACGCCATGGGCTCCCGAAATGGTGAGTGGAAGTTTGGCAAAAGGCCTATATATAGCTGTAGGGCCCACATTGCCACCTCATTTGTACCTGCTACAATAGTAACTGGATGAGTAGTTTGCAGAGGAGATTTGGAGATTCGGGGAGGATGAGGCATCCGATTGAGGATTTGTGAGTATCAGGTTAGTGGTTTGATCATCCTGCATAGAAATAGGTTTTCAATTTTTGGGCAGGGGCTATACGGAGGGCCGTACAGAGGTATTTAGGGGGTCTGGGCCCCACATGCGCGGGCAATCGTGGGATAGGCACGCATACGTGTGCGCTTGTCCACTGGATATGTGTGCATGGGTGCGTGATAGGGAGAATTTAAGGGGTGCCTGAAGGGCGCGCCTGTGAGTTAAACAGGGGTGCATCAGTGTGCGCTTGTGGGTTTGACAGGCGCTCACCTGTGCGTGTCTGTATGGTGAACAAACGCGTGTAGGGGCATGCCTGTGAAGAAAACAGGTGCGCACAGATGCTCACCTGTGCAGTGCACATGCGCGCATATATGCACGCCTGTGTAATGAACAGGCGCACATATGTGTGCGCCTGTGTATTGAACAGGAATGCATGTGTGCGTGCCTGTGTGTAACAAAAACTGCGCCTAGGAGGCAAGGTTGAAGGGTAAAAAATGAGTCTTTTTTATGTTGTTGATGGTTTCATGAACTGATATAGGGCTATGTGTTGTCTACAGGTGGACTGTAGTGACAATGCCAGTGCGGTGGTGAGAGCGAGACTGGGCCCAGTTGTGAGACGTCGTGGCCATTGAGGGGCCCGATGTGCATGCGACTTTGGCAACCTGTGGGTTGCTGAAGTTCTTTGAGTGCCCGTTGATACGGGTACAGGAGTATCTGTTGCAGTTCCTGATCCAGACGTGGAGTCCAGAGCTGCACTGCTTCCTCGTATGAGGAGAGAAGATCCCCTTCACTGTGGTGGAGGATATTTATTTCTTGACTGGGCTCCCCTTTGGGGGAACGCCCCTACCGACAGAGCCGGTATTTCCCAGGACCATTTTGTTGGCCGATATTGGGAAGAGATACTGCTTAGGTTAGGACTTTATGTCTGGGATTGTGGTGAGTATCGGTGCGATAGACGCCCTGGCACATCGCTGTATAGCAGTGATGATTGTGCATATATATGGGTCGTTGGCGACCCAGCGGATTAGTGGTGGCCATATTTTGGTGCTGGAGAGAGTGGTGGCCAGCAAGCGGTTTGCGTGGGGGCTGACGCTGCATGCGAGGATGGTGGTGCAGTTAGACTGCTGTCGGTCCATAGGTGTGGGAGAGTTTGCATTTGGGTCCATCCTAGTGGCCTGGTTCTTAGAGAGGGTGCTGATGTTGCACCCGAGGATCCTACTGGAGATGACGGGGGAACGAGAGCTACAGTTGAGGTGGTGGTCTACAGTTTTGCTTCGTCACGGTGGTGGCGAAGGTGGCCACTTCTTTTTAGCAGAGGCATCACAGGGGTGGCGGCAGATGCCACAGGTGATACTTCAGTACCCCTATGCTGGGGTGGACTTCTGGGGTGACCCGGACATGGTGCTAACTCCAGGGGAGGTGTTTGACCATCGAGGTATGTTTAGTATTTGGTGTGTATGTTTTTGATTTTTGTTATTATTTTTTTTTGAGATATCAGTCCATATGTATATGATATAGATGTTGATATTATTTTTTGTTGTTGTTTTTTGCATGTGTATATGTGGCACATCGTGGGCATGAGGTGGAGATGCAGAGAGCGTCGGCTCATCAAGAGCCAGAGATACAACTGCAGGGAGAGAGACATCGGGAGGAGGATGTCGCGGGGCAACCAGCTGAGCCAGAGAGGGCAGCGAGGAGGCGTCGGTTCGATGACCCTGGTGCGGGGCCATCACACACTCCTCCGGCAGTGGCCAGAGTGGATTATGATGATGTACACCATCGTCTGGAGATGGTTTTACAGGATGTACTGGAGGACATGTGGACGTGCATCTAGGATGAGAGTTTCCTAGAACAGTGTGTGGGGGTACCGCCACCATGGCAGTCCATAGTGCGGTGAGCAGCAGTGCTTGCTGCTATGACGAGTGGATGTCTGTTGTCAGGGAAGGAGGGTCCTGTGGGTGGACCACCACCGCCTGGGGCAGGTGGTGGTGGGCCGCCACTGCCTGAGGGAGGAGCAGGTGGTGGGGTGATAGAGGCACCATGAGTGGTGCTTGATGTATATCATTTTTGTTGTATATAGGCTGGTGAGCCCATTTTTTGTACCGAGGTGTTGTATTGGCCTGCTAATACATGTATTTTTGTATGTAAACATTTGGATGCCCTGAGGGGATTTTATATATACATGAGTATACATATTTTGAGATTCATCTGGTGTCTACATGTGTTTTTTTGTTTTTGTTTTTTTTTGATGAGTTTGATGATGTCTATTCTATATATATGTTGTGACAGGATTTGTGATATGTTTATGTATGTGTAGCTTGATGTGAGTTATGCCAATCTAACACCATGTTAGCTATGTGATATTTTAATTGATTCAATTGTCTTGGAATATGTGTAAATGTAATGGAATCAAAATGTCGAGATAATAGTCTAACTTGCAGGTATTTGCGAAAGAGGCACGGATCGCGTACATGGTATACATTGTTGAGTTCGAGAACGACTAGTTGAGAGTCGAGGAAGACGCTAAGGTGACGACTATGATGATGTTGGGCGTCGGCCAAGAGGTTGATGACCGCAGTGTATTCGGCTTGGTTGTTGGTTGATGACCCCAAACATATGTCGTTTGAATGTAGCATTTCATGTGAGGGGGTGTAGAGAGCCCAAGCAGCCAAAGAGAGATTTTGTGTCCAACGGCTGGTGTCGCCGGCGTAACCAATGTGGTAGGCTGGTGGAGGAAGCATCTCTCAATAGCACAAAGGATAGTTTAGACAAGAGGGGAAAAAAAATATTAAAAACACTAGAAAAGAAATAACCTAAAGTAGACTGACTACTTTTAAGAATAAAATTTCTTGAGATACAACCTATTCACGGGTTCTTTGAGAGGGAGGCCTTCGGGAGAGGCTAGGATGTATGCGCCTTTGGTGAGGCAATGTTGGATAATGTAAGGTCCATGCCAAAGTGATTTGAATTTTCCCTGGCCGAAGGTATCATGAGCGATATCATAAGCCAGGACGAGATCACCTTCGTGGAATGATTGAAGGTTGACATGG